>JANSTW010117664.1:0-17077 GCA_027564275.1 Diadocidia ferruginosa | reverse complement strand
CTAGATGATAATGTAAGTTTAAATTGAGTATAACAATGAAAATGTATATAAATTATACCACTCGATCCGATCGAGAAAGCATAATAGCTACATTCGAGCGTATCGGAATTTTAATTTCGACTCGATACTGATAAATAAATAGGGCCTCTGGTCATAACAACTATGCCACAGCATATTTAGTTTTTATTTTGTTAAAAAACGTGATCACAAAATTTTTCAGAAATTCAACAATATTTTTTAACAAGATTTTAGTATTGCGAATTTAGAGGCAGCAAAGAATATACATTTAAAAAATGACTAGTTTTTATTTTTAAAGAATATGGCAATGATATGTTAAGTGTAGCATACTTAATTATACCATATTTTCTGCATTAATTAAATAAGTTAAAAATAAAAAAAATGATTTATGTATAAATCATATGTGGCGATTTTAATGAAGATCTTCTCGTAAATACAAGCCAATCAAATAATTTCTCATCTATAATAAATAAATTCTCTTTGAATTTCATATCAATGCAGCGAACCAATTTGTCGGTTCATGGTTAGCAAACAGTCAAATGTTCTATAAGGTCTAGTCAAGTAGCTGTGCCTGGCATATCAAAACACGACCTTATATTCATAGCATATAAATGTAATATGGATAGCGTCAACATACCGCCAGTTTACAAGCGTTTCTTAAATATGTTTTCTGTATAGAAAACCTTACATGTGATTGTCTCACATTTCAGTTTGAAGAATTTTATAATATAGTTGTGATGTAAATGATATGACCGATTTTCTTTCAGATAATAAATCAACTGAAAACTATAATCACTTCAAGCTTCTTCGTAGGTATAGTTCGACGCAACCTTAGAAAATTAAATGTGACATTTAAAAATGATTTGAACACGCCCTTATTTACTGCGGATGATTTCAACGACCACTTAATAAATAGTTGCTTCTTTTAGTAATATTACTTTTTTTGAAGCTTATGAATCTATTTCTAAAATAAAATCTGAAGCAGTAGGCCTTGATGAACTACCGATATCCTTTATAGTAATGAATCTACCAGTTATATTACCATGTTTTGTTCATATTTTTAATTTATGTTTAACAAAGTCTACATTTCCTTTTATTTGGAAGCGTGCCAAAGTTTTACCAATTAAAAAAACTTTTAGGTCAGTTTCATGTTCAGATTATCGGCCTATAAGTATTCTGTCCGATCTATCGAAAGCTCTGGAAATCAAAATTAAGAATCAACGGACACAGCATACCGACTCTAACAACTTGTTATTCAAGATTCAATCAGGCTTTCGTATAAACCACAGTACCACGACCGCTCTTCTACACATTTCACATCAGATTGGGCGTTCACTTGATAACCGTAAATCAGTTGCTTTGGCTCTACTTGATTTTTCGAAAGCATTTGACTCTGTCAACCATATCATATTATCCAAAAAGTTGTCGTATTCTTTAATTTGCCCCCGTCTGCAGCGAATTTGATGCAAAGTTATCTTTCCGGTCGTTTACAATGTGTTGATATTAACATCCTCTCTCTTCTTTTCTATCAATTTTTCTATGTGTACATCAAGGATCTGTTCTAGTACCACTACTTTTTTCAATGTTCATTAATGATCTTATCATGTTTTGGCTAAGAGGTTGTGTTTTGCCCGGTACGGCCTTAAAGTTCAACGACACTATAATACCATTTAGCAGCAAGGTTTAAATCTCGGACTGATTTTCGAAATGCGATTATCTTGGGTTGAGCATGCCCAGTGATATAAATAAGCAAAAGTTTTTGCTGGGCTACGTAATCTGTGGCAATATTACGTTAGTCCCCTTGATACTTGCATCGACCTCATCAAGTCTCTTTTACTACCGCATTTTTGTTATGCCAGTGTTGTTTTGGCCAATATGTCCAGCAATGCAATTAAGATCTTGAACAAAACTTGTGTTCGTTTTGTGTTCGGTTTAAGGCGATATGATCACATCTCCGATTTTCATTATAGAATATTAGGTTGTAATAGCTCAACTTATCTTTACTATAGACTATGTGCATTCATGTTTAATCTTCTAAAATAAAAAAAAAACGGACTACTTATATATTATTGAACATGGTACTTTGGCACGGTTTTTATATTTAACCATACCTTTACATACGACTATACAATATACATGATTGAATTCTTCATTTTTTGTTTATGGTTTCATCATAGAAACAATTTTACTTTTTTTTCTATCTGGTACCATGGTTTTCATTCACGGTTATATCTTTGACTATATCAAAGGTGGAATGTTTTCAGTAACTCGCACTAGCCATATTTTTTCGTGATCAGTGGGGCGGGTTTTTATATATGAGGAACCCTATCTGTTGGTATCATATAGGCGGATACTAAATTTTCTTTATAATTTTGACTTTAAAGAAAAAATGTCTAAATACTAAAAATTATGGTGAAAAAATATGTAGAAATTATATTTATAATATTTCTTTAGTACAATGCACCCGGTGCGTTCGAGGATTAAGTATTTTATAAAATAGATGCTGTATATACAATAAGATTCTTTTTATATATATGTTTATATTTATTTTAAATATACCAACATAAAAATTCTTAATTAACCAAAAAAAACATTTTTTTAAGGCCACCATCATCATATATACAACAATATCGCATTATGAGTGATTTAAAAAAACTGAATCAAGTATTAAAAAAACAAAAAATCTTAACTGAAAACTGACCAAATTTAGTTTGAATAAATCGAATCTACGAAAAAAAAAATGAATAAATTTTTGTTTTAACACTCGCGCGCGCATATAAATATATGTTTTTTTTGAAGGCTGCATCATGACGTGTATTTTATATAACTAGTTAATATATTTATTAATATTATAATATTAATAAAATTTTATGTTCAATGGAATCAATAAAAATCATAATAATATAATTTTTTTATAAATTCATTTTTTGTGTGTTAAAATAGCCTTGCCTTGTGCGTCGTCGTTGGTTTATGTATAAATGCGATCACGGAATTTTAAAGTTTTTTTTATTATAATTTTTAACAAGAGAAAAATTAAACGAAAATATAAATAAGTTGATTTAATTGTTATTATAATAATATTATAATTGATTAATTTTTTGAGAAGTATCGAATAAAATTCGTTTTTAATTTCAATACACTGGTGACAATAAGTTACTGGTCACTTTATAAAAATTACTCTTAATTGTTAATAAGTTAACTAACGGTTAGACAAATAAAACAAAAATTCAAAATTTCTTTGGCTTAAACATATTTATCCCAAAAGTAAGGAAAAACTAAACTAGTTTCATTTTTCTCTTTTTCAAAATTAGATGGATTTTACTATAGGTATAGGGAAATTCCAGAGTTACGCACAATAATTTCGGAAAACTTTACATACCTTAAGCCATTTACTATCTATGGTTTATAGCAAAAACAATTAATATCTCAAAATTAATTGATTTTTTTTATTATTTTTGAGTTTCCAAATAAAATAATAAATAAAAGATATGTTTATTATTTTGTTTATGTTTTGCACTTCATAAAATAAATTTTATTTTTTAAGCGAAAATTTGTCAAAACTTATATAATACCTAGTGACATTTTTTTTCTTTCAGGTGATTTTTTATAATTTAAAATTGATTATTTATTTCTATCAAGTTTTCTTTTAAAGACAATTGTTGGCCGTTACGCACCTTATTGTTACGTACGTCACTTCCGATAATTATTTTTGATTTCACATTAACTAACCATTACGATAATTATAAATATTATTATATTAAAAAATCAAATGAATTCGCTAAAATTAAACCAGTTTTTGCTTTTTATAAATTCAGAAGTATTAAATCAAATGACAATTATTTAGTCTAAAATCAATACAAATTCAACATAGCCGCCGCATCATATATTTTGCTAATGCGGTTGTGAAAGGATAGAATATTTTTACTTTTATAAAATTTTCGTTTTTCGTGTCATTTTATAAACATTTTTTTTTTAATTTTGGTCTAAAAAAGCAATGCTCTATACAATACTTTTTTTAATCTACATATAGTGACCAAAATTAATGGCCACCAGTGTATTTTAAGTTATATTAGCAACAGCATATAGTGATAAATATTATATATATATTTCATTGACAAAATAACAAAATAATTTTAAATGTTAACAAGGATAGATCGAAAAATACTATACGTAGCCTCAGGCTTATATATGTATTTGTTTGTATATATAAGAATATGTAACAACAATATTTAAATAATTATAAAAATATAATTATTTTAACAAGATTAATTATAAAATATTTAATAAAATGCAATATATAAGTGACAATGAGTTTAACATGACACAGCTATATAGTAATTTGTTTATTTTAAATATTTTTTCCTGTTTGCAGGTATAAATATTCTTATTAATGGTAGTAAGATGTACCTCTTAAGTCTAAATTAATAAGAATAGTTCTATATATAGTCTATATCAAAGATTAGACAAGAAATTCTCCTATCATCCAAAACTTTAAAAAAAATCAGAAGCTCACAATTGTTTTTGAAAATGTTTAATAATGTTTAATCGTCGATATGTAATCGCTTGTGCTTTCGAGATATTTTGATGATATATATAGGCACCGGTCTATTACATTATACAAGTATATTTATTTATTCGCCTTAGTACCTATGTCTTGAAAGTAGAGTTACAGACCTTATGAATTAAATGTGTACTGTTGGTACTGATGAAGAATTAGTCCTAAAATAATTTCATAAAAATTGGTCAAACAAGGAATTATTATTAAAAATATTCTTATATATCGACGGTTAAACGAGAATTTCTCCCATCATCCAAAATTCAAATTGTTCAGGAACACAGCAAAAACTGTCTGTTTTGATAAGTACTTCATAAGATTCAAGATTTTCTAATGTCAAAAATTATGTACTAGATTTTTTTTATATTTTCGGGTTTCGTTCAATCATTAGCTCCTAAAAAATACAACAAAACTGCATTCTTAACTCAAAATCGACCAAAATGGATGATGGGATAATTTCTTGTTTAACCGTCGATATATGGTTATGTATATTACACAACATTTTATTAAATTCTACCAATTTTTTCCCAAATAATCTGTTATTTTAAAAATAAATCAATTTATTTAAAAAAAAAAATCAAATGTTAAATTTGATTAAAAAATAATTTTTTATGATGACATCCCAATAAGCATTACATTCTATTCTAATAGAGCATGTTAAACGTCAAAATAATATCTGTATCTTTATACAATTTGTTGTTGTTTTATGTTTGGCTGGATATTATTTGCACTAGAAATGTGCTATAAAGTGAGTTTGGGAATTTTTTTGAAAACAGTCTATCGCAATCAAAATGTCTGTACATGTAAGTTTATATACAGGTATATACTTAACTTAATTAGCTCAACAATTTCATTTTGTCGCGATAAGATTTTATTTAATTTAAATTTAATTTTTTTAACTTACTATATTATAGTAAAGCAAATTCAGGTAAACATACAATTTTAATTTAATTTATCGATTAAAAAAAACACATCACCTTCGCACATAGTTATTGAAAACAAAATCTTTTGATTATTATTTTCGTTATCGGTAACAAAAAATCATATTTTATACATTATATGGCAAGGTTAACATAGTAGAGTTTATCAAAGCCCAAAAAAAACACACAAATAATTTAAATCGCAATGGCATTAGGGAAAATGAATTAATTTCAATTTATCAATATATCTGCTAATCAAATGTATACTTTTTTTAATCGTGCGGATTAGTTTTTAATAAGGTTGTTTGTAATTCTATTTAAAAAAAATTACGTTTGTTATATTCGTGGAATAATAGAAAAACAAAAATTTTGAAGAATGTTAGTATATGGCACAATTACATGAGAAAAACTTTTTATTGCATAATTATATTTAATAAATTTTTTATTGTATTTGAACAGTTAAGGAACAGTCTCATCGGTCAACGAAAAATCAATATTTTTGCAATTTTTTTCGGTCTAGCATTTAAAAATTATGTCAAATTTACTCATACTGACAAGAGTTGCAATATTTCTAGGCTAACCGGTCTTCAGTTAAGTTGAATCAACACCCTCCCGATAGTGCCAAATACGCGTTCCCTGACAAGCAGGTTTTTAAGTGGGTTATAGATTTTTTTTACAAGACACAAGCCGGAATGAAAACCAAAATTATTTTGTTTCTATTAAATAGTGCGAAGCTCATTGTCGGCGGTTTGAGTAAATTGCGAGGTAAATTGACATAATTTTTGAATGTACAGATGAAAACTAGAGCCAATAATAATTTTTTATATTGCTTTTAAAATCTTTTTAATTTAATTTAAATTTAATTTTTTTTTGCTATTATAAATTTAAAAAATCTAATAACGTGGTATAAGTACCACCGAAAACATCCATATACTTTATAAAAATGTGAATTTGGAACTTTCTTAATCGAAACGCTCATATATGAAACTTCTGTGGATAGTTTAATTTATTTTTATCCGTCAATATAATTCTTAGGTAATTTTTGCTTAAACAGCTATCAAAATTGGGCAAAATGCCTATTTAGTTGTTTTTTTCAGAAAATAGATTTTTTTTAAATGTATGGGAGCAATAACCTTCTTTGACCTCTATTAGTCTATACACTGGCAGAAATACTATGTTTGCCATAACCATAGTATATTTGACAACATTTTGATAACACTATGGTTCCATCAACAATAATATGTTTATCAAAATGTTGTCAAATATACTATGGATATGGCAAACATGGTATTTCTGCCAGTGTATAGAGTTATAGACCCCAACAAATATAAGCTATCAGAATATATAGGATTACTCAAATTCAAAATAGGTTAATATCGGTTTTAGAAATTGTTTTCTAAATAAAAATCGAAAATACAGAAAACAATTTATGGAAGTCCTCTTTTCCATTTGACACTCAAAAAATCTAACCAAATAGTTTTGAGTAAAGCAATAGAGATAAGAATAATACTATACGAAAAAGAGGTTGGTCAGAAATTTTTCAATTATTGACATAAAAAAAAGCAAATGATGCAGTTCGATGGCAATTCTGAATCTCTGAAAAAACATCCAGACTTTTTTTGATAATACTAGACTTATTCTACACTTTTTATCAACATTTATTATTATTATTTTTTAGTGCAAAAAAGTACTATACGAAAAAGGTGTTGTTCAGAAATTTTTGAATTATTGACCAAAAATATGGAATGATGCAGTTCGATGGCAATACTGAAATTTGATTTTTTTTAATTTTTTAAATTGCGTAAAAATAAAGCAACTTACCCATAAACAAATTTTTTTTATCCAAAATTTATCAAATATAGGTATATCCTTAAATATGATTGCTTAATGTATTAAACATAAAATTTCGCACAAAAAAATATCCTTTTTATTGATAAAATATTCTTTATATTAAAAAAATTAAAAATCCACAAATTTTTTAACAAAAAAATTCGGCTTTTATAGTATGAAATATTCTTTAATAAATAAACCGCCGCGTTATAGTTCGATCGACACAAAAAAAATGCACAACACAAATTAGTTTTAAATATTAAAAACAAAATCTTTTAAAATATTTTTTTAAAATAATTTAAATTGTACACCAACTAAATTTTTTTTATAATTAAATTTATAAATCCGTAAAAATGTTGTATCCATGAAAGTATATTATCCATTCATATAAGAAATACCTAGCCACACACTATTAAAATTTTATATAGACTCAGAATAAGTAGTATATCCTTTTACATATATCCTTTTGAATATTCTCTGTTAATTTTTATCAAATTTAAAAAAATTTGTTTTTCTAAACTATATTTAGAAATTTTATTTTTTTGCACAAAATAATGCACTTATTCCACCAACTCCATATCCAAATTTGATTTCTTCGTTATATTTTCACATTTTATACATGTTTTTATTATCCTTCAATATAAGATAAATGTAATCCTTTAATTACTTTTAATCCTGGTGCAAAAAACAATTTGTTTTTTAAGAGTGCGAAAAACGCGACGTATAAACCGAAAAAAACACCACCACCAAATGTGCAATTAAATATGCAATTAATCTTGTTTTAAATAAAAACAATTAAACCAAAATTAAATAAACCGATCACGTGTAAACATATAAAAAATATCAATTCGCGTAAATATAGAAAATATAAAACGTAAATATAATAATAAAAAAAAAACGTTACAACGAATCTAAAGTCACTGACTGACTGACTGAATTATTATTTTGAAAATTGAACTGAACATTGCAAATGTGTTGTATACACAAAATAAGCAGCAATATAAATTTTACTACACGCTGTAAAAAAACAACATAAAAATATTATTGTACTACACACAAATACCTCTACCTAAAAATAAACTGAGCGAGTGCTAATGTTTATTTTTATCGAAATTGAGTGAACGGAAAAAAGAGTTAAGTTTTCAAAGTGTTTTTTTTTCGCTAATTTTGTTTTGTTTTTCATTTCTTCTTCTTCTTCTCACAATTTATTTAGCGACGAGCTACATACCTACATAATATAACGAGCTTATTGATAAAAATAAGCTTTTTCTATATTATTTATAGCTTTCGTTCTCTAAATATAACGTCTATATAGAGTATAGTAAGTTTATTTATGTTTTGTTTATTTAAGTATAGGTCTGTCTATAGATGTGTGTGCGAGTTTTCTCTATAATTTATTTTTAAAATTTATTTACAATATTTTTCAATGTGCAAAATAAATTTTTCAATGCAACAACTTGACAATGAGAATGTGTTCGTGTTTGTGTGTACATTAACAACGTTGTATAATATTTTTATAGTTGCGTTATTACAAGTTTGGTATCACATTGGGTATCACTGCACACACCACAACATAATATTATAGTGGAATATTTGATAAAAATGATATTTTCATTTTAGAAAATTTTCTTTTATAGTTAGTAAATTAATAATGAGAGTATTGAGTAATTGTTAACTTCAAAGTACTTTTATACTTGTAAATAAAATAGTATCTGCATAGTATGGTATTGTATTGTATTGTAGCTAAAAATCATTAAATTTATGGATACATTTTTTTACCTTTAGATTTTTTTTGTAAAAAGATATAAATCTAATAATATAAATAATATAGATAATATAGATCTGAATATAAAATTTGTTTTTATAACCTCTTGATAATTAAATATTTGATAAACAACTTTGTTTTAATAAAATTACCTAAAAGGCATATTATTCCAGAATCTAGATTCTTGATAAATAAAAGAAAGATAATATTGGAATTAGAAAGTAACATTTTGTAAATTCTATACATATTTTGAAAACTATAAGGCTACACTATCGGAATTCGAACCACTCAACTGAATTACATCATCAACAAACATGTGAATTTCGGTGGGTTTATAACTATTAGGGGTAAATCGTTAATAAAAATTGAAAACAAAAATGGACCTAGAACTGAGAACTGTGGTACACCATAAATAATCAGAACATAACTAGAAAAAAATTTATCGCAATATCAACAAATGGCATTCGATCATTAAGGTACCAGTTACCAGTATATATATGTATGAGATTTACAGAAGAACTTAAAAATCCTTACCAATTTTGAGCACACCATATTATGGTTATCGCTGTCAAAGGCTTCGGAAAAATCGTAATGATATTTGCAAGAAATAATAAAGCTGTGATATGTTTTTTGTCTAACTATCTTCCCAAATCAGCGGTTTTATTAAGAGTAAAGTGGTGGTGCTATAATATGATGGGGTCTGAAGCCAGATTGATATCGGAAGGCATCAAATGCATGTATATTAGCGTGGCCGCGCAAACATATAAAAGATACATTTTTAAAATCGATTCTAGCTCGCATAGGCTTAAAATGTTCGACTTGCTTCAAAACTACTAAAAAATGTCAGAAAAATCGAACATAATTTAGAGGTCGCACACTAAAACCGCCGTGTGCGATCTGTGGGGACCACTAAATATTGTTTAACAATCCGAAAGCTTGCCGCGCTTTTTGGATTCGGCTCTTTACATCTGTCTCTTAAAATATAGCTTCCTAGGTATTGGAAGCTCTCTACCTTATCTATTTGTTCGATAAGAATAATACAAGGTGTTATTGTACCCAGACGAAGCAGTTTTGTCTTTCCATAGTAAATTTTTAAAGCAACTTGTCCAGCGTACTTTATAAGTTGGCGTAACTTCGTCTCCATATATGTCCTTGAATGTGGCAAGAGACAGATATCATCAGCAAAACAAAGATCTTTTAATTGTGATCCGATAACCGATTGAATACCACTGGTTGTGGTACTAACATTCTTCATCACCCAATCTAAGACGAGAAGGAACAAGAGCGGTGAAAGAACACACCCCTGCTTAACACCAGATTGGACAGTAAACCATCGACCTAGTTTTCCACGATGTAGCTCTGCACTTTGCTTGCATTTAAAGCCCCTGAATGATATTCAGAAGCTTCTCAGGAATACCGTAACTCTTCAATATTTTCCACATCATATCTCGACCCAAGCTATCAAACCCTTGTTTAAAATCGAAAAGATCAATTATAATGGTGACTGCCACTCCACCGATTCCTTCGCGATCATTCGTATCGTGTTATGTGATCTAGACATGTTCTTCCACGTTTGAATCCAGCTTGTTCCTGTCGCATGAATTGCTCAATTTTGATCGAGAGTCTGTCATGAACAATAATTGAGATTATTATGTGGATCGTGTTAAATAAAGTAATTCCCCGTCAATTTGCATAAATGCTAAGGTCACCTTTTTCGGCAATTTTAAGATAAGGCCTTCCGTAAACATAGATGGAATATCATCCGACTCCCACACTTGACTGACAAAAGGTTTCAACACTTCCACAATGGCTTCTAAGTCTGCTTTTAACAGCTCACCAGAGGCCAGATTATGAAACTCGATTTTCAAACCAAATGTAAGGTGTAGTTAAATCTAATCATCTAACAGTCGTTGACAAGAAAAAACCCCCAAAGTGCATTTTCTCAATTCAACTCTCTTTTATTTAAATTCTTAAATTGTTAAATATTTTTTTTATTTTTACATTATTCTTTTAAACTTAATATTTAATTTTTGTTTTGTTTGTAATATTTATATTTACATTCTTATATATGTTTTTTTTTTGTATGAAGGAAGGAGTACTGTATGATGTGGTTCGTGTGGTTTATGGTTTGGTACACAGTCCAATTCAAATTATGGTATATTGCGCTTTGTATTTTTTTTTCGGAAAAGGAAATTTACGTATATTCTGGTTGGTTTAATTATAAAAGAAAATTATTTGTAGAAAAGTAAGGAAAAAGAATATTGCTGTTTGTTAGTTAGTATTTGGTGGTTTTTTCTTGTATATATATATGTAAGAATGGGGAAAACAAGATTTGTAACATTAAATTAATCAAAATAATATATTGTAAAATTATTTATCTTTTTTTTAAATCTAAATTATAATAAATGATTGATTTCTTCCAAGAGAAATGTAAATATTATATAAAATTGTTGTTGTTTTTTATCCTTAAACACTACACAATATCTAAAATTTTCTCTTTAATATATTTTTTCTTTCATTATATTTATAATTTTTAAATTAAATTTTACAAATACATACCTATATAATTTTTTTTTTAATTAGATTTTTCTCAATTTAATAAAGTTTCATTTTTATAGCACTAAAGATTAATATAATATTTATAAAAGCTAATCAATTACAATTATTTTTTGGATCAATTTGACGTATATAGTTCTATGCGTTTTTATGCCAATGTGGTAATTTTGTAAAGGAAACAGACAGTTGATATTTATTGGAAAGAAAGATTTCAATTTAAATTGATAGGTTAGGTGCAAGTTAATTAAGTTTCTGTGTGAAAAATGAGAATCAGTATAATTCGTGCTTATACCGAAACAATGATAATTATTTTGTTTCAAACTCCTGTATGAGTGGAATACCTTCAACATCTAGAAACTGAAATCAAGTTTCCCTTTTTCCCCTTACATTAGCATTAAACAAAATTAAGACGTTAATGATTTAAAAAAAATTAAAGTTCCTAAAAAATATATAATTTTTTCCAATTTTTCCGAATTAGGTATTCTTATTTGCAAAAAATAAACACATTATATAAAAAAATTCCAAAAAATAAAGATTTCTTAAACTCTCTTAACAATTGTTTTTTTATTTGGTTTAGCCAATGTTTCTAATAATTTCTAATTTTGATATTTTTTCTATTTTTATAATATTTTTGAATCACAATTTATAAACAAAAAAAAATAGATTTTTTAAAGATAATATATATAACCGATTTGGGTGGGAGACCAAAATTACTTTTATAGTTCTAGCTTCTATAAAATTATTTTTGCATTTAGTATTAATTTAAAAATAAAAAATGTTTAATAAAAAATTTACAATAACAATATTTTGGATAAAATATGTTGTACCCTGTTCTATTAATCGTATTTTAATTTAATTATTATTTTTACCGCTTGAGTTTTTCTTCATATTTCCATATGCAATTAATTTGTCTAATTAGTCGATAATCAAAAAATAAGTTTGTTCAAATTTTCGCCCTATTATATGAGGTTAACTCTTTTTATTGGTGCTATTAATAGACAAATACTTATAAAGTCGCCATCTTGATAGAGAATGATTTTCATAAATGTCCAAAGACAAATTGAAGACGAAAATGTACTTTTCCTTAGCCCCAGCAGCAGAACTCTCTGCTATTGGCAGAGGTTTCAGTAAAATTAAGAACTTGCAACAGATGATTATAAAAAATCGCTCGAAATTTTAAAATTCCTTACATAGACGGCAATCCAAAAGAACTTTTTGATGGCTATATCGGGCTTAATATTTGAACCAATATATAAAAATATGCTTATGTTAGCTATAGACTATAGAGACCTTTTACGCGTTTTCGCATGGTGGATTCCCCTAGGAAATGTTCAGATTTGACTCAAAATGACATCCAAATTATCAAAATATATATTTTATTTTAAAAAATATATTGTAAGTTAACTTTTTAGAAATTGTTTTTGTGTTTTTTTTTATATTTAAAAAAAATATAATAAAATACAACTAAGGAACCTCAAAATCTTTTTCAAATTAATATTTGAGAAAAGCGAAATCTTGTCTCATGGTCACATGTTAATAGCGAGCAAATATCATCTAGTTTGAAAGAAATATCTTTAGTAAATTTGAGAAATTCTAAAAATTCCAAAGCTTTCTTTGGATAAGCTTATATATTAATAATTAATAATTGTTTCCGGAGAGATTTTGTTTACTATATAATAGTATATAATAGTATATAATAATATAACTACTAAATTTCGGATTTGCTTAGGGTGCCTGAAGACCATAATACGCCGCTGACTGTGTGCATATAAAATAATATAAGAATGATAATTTGTTTACATTTCCGTCACGCTTAACTGCGAGATATATAAACAAATGTGCTGAATTTAAAAAAAATATATATTTTTTATCTAAATTACTGGTAAATTGAGCTCTATGTTTTTCGCTTAACTCTGAGTTTTTTTCATTGTTAACTTAGAAGTTATTTGAATTCCCCCGTACCTTTGCTTTACTAGTG
Source organism: Diadocidia ferruginosa (assembly GCA_027564275.1). Taxonomy (NCBI): domain Eukaryota; kingdom Metazoa; phylum Arthropoda; class Insecta; order Diptera; family Diadocidiidae; genus Diadocidia; species Diadocidia ferruginosa. The sequence continues at coordinate 3,455 of JANSTW010117664.1, read as the reverse complement.
AGCACTCTTAAATTGTCGACGTATATAAGAACTTTGGCGTTGACATAAAAAAATTAAGTTTTGAATGAATTCTAAAGTCGTCAACTATTCCGCCACTTTAATCTATTTTTATCGTTAAATCGTGTTCAGCAACCTAGAAATCTTTTACGTACGAAGTGCATAATGCGAAAATTAAAAAATTTTAGTAGCCACATTTTATCCGCCATTTTTAATTTACAAAATTGAGTTTAAAATCGTAATCAGAAAACTTGGAAACTTTCTCGTTCTAAGTTCCGGACACATGCTAAAATCGAACGCCATATTTTAACCGCCATTTTGAATATTTTTTATATAAAAAATTACAGCAGCCTAACAACTAATAAAAATAAAAAAAAAGTGTTAATTCAATCTTTGTAACTATGAAAACAAGTACCAGTATAACATATTATTTTAAGTTAATGTAATAAACGGTATGTAGTTTCCAAAGAATGGTTATGAAAGGAAAACTTCAACAAAAATTTTCTTTTAATTTAAATGCTTCTCCCCAATTCATCTAAACGTAAATTGTAAGTTTTAACAAATTTTGACAAATAAATTGCGTATTTTTTAATAATAAAATAAAATATTTATATACAAATAAAACAAATCTAAGAATCTTTCATAAACAATTATGAAAATCCTTCTCTTAAAAAAAAATAATTTCAATAGATTTTCATGTATGTCTCTGTGCAGTTAATTTTTAAAATTTAAATTTTTAATATTTAAAAAAAAATATATTTCTCTTTTAATATTTTATAAATTTCGTATCACTTTAAAGCCAATTTCGTTTTTTTTCTTCAAAAATATAATAATTTTTATTTTGTTTTAATTTTTAAAATATATATTTTTTCACATCACATTTTATTTCGTAAAAAAAATTGATATATTTGTTTGTTTTCTTTCAGAGTTGTTAAAAACAGTAATCTTTTTTAATTGTAGGTTAATTGTAGGGGTAGGCAGAAGGCCTTATTTTAAATTATTTTTCTTTCTTTCTTTATTGTTGTTGAAAAAGCCCAATATGCAATTTTTTGTTTATTAAAATTAAAAAGAAAAACTCAAATTTTAAACAGTCTTATTAATGTTCACTCTTTTTAGTTTCTATTTCGTTTTTAGCACTATCATGTTTAACTTGTTAATATCGCCAAGTATTCATTTTTTTAATTATAATTTTCCTGTGTTATATAGCTGCTTTATTGGATGTATCAAAAAGAGGATATTTTTTTTAATATTTTAAATTTTTTATCTTATTTATTAAAAATAAAACCATTTTTATAATAAAATATTTCTTTAAAATACGTATTTCATTATTATTGTATGTACGCAAGCATTTGTACATATCACACACTTCTGATTATTCTTCGCTTTCCGGGGTTTTTTTAGCTTATCATATAAGTAATAGATTTTTTATAAAACAAAAAAAACTTAATAATTATATAAAAGGTAGAGTAGAAAAATAAAAATAGAAAAACAACATAAGCTTAAGACATTGAACTGCATGGTAATCGGGGCGAACCCATTTGTGTTAGTACTCTATCCAACCATTGCAATGGTCCATTTAAATGTAGTTCAATCCAACATGGTGTTGATGTGACAGTTTGTCGTCTACGAATAATTTAACATTTTATTTTATTTTTTGTTCACCAAATTCAAAAACGTATTCTTTGTTTACCTATATTCAGCACCCCATCCTTTCACAAAGGACATTCGAATCGTACACATTCGTGTTAATTGATAAACAGCCTCAAATCCCTGTGAAACTGATTGTGACAATAATGCAGCAAATTCTTGATTGTTAAATATTTTTAAATTGCAACCTTTTCATGAGAAAAAAAATTTTATAACGTAACAATGCAATTTCAATGTTTTAACTAAAATTAAAAATTGTAGGTTGTGTGTCCTATTTCTTGCATTGACTGGTTTTAAATTGTTCGTTTGGCATTTTTTAAAACGACATTGCAACGCAACATTTTATTTTAAAGACATTTAATCTTGATCTTAATCTCCTTATTTTCGCGATATTCTATCTCAGGGACGTAAAACATGTTATCGACATTTATTCTCAGCGACATTTTATCTTAACGACATAATGGCATTTTACCTTAGCGACAGTTCATTTTAACGGGATTTTTATATGAACGACCATTTATATCTCGATATTTTTCTGAGTCACTCTACATATTGAAATCTTTTTTTACCGAAATTTTATCTGAACAACATCTAAAACCACATTTTAACTAATCGATTTGGTTTTTCGTCATTTTGTATCTCGGAACAATGAAATTTGGTCTTTTTGACCAATCTTAGCTACATTTCATTGCCTCATTTTATTTTAACTAAGAAATTTTTAATCTCTCGATATTTTATCTCAGCGATATAATGCAATAATTTAATTTTGTGTATGTAATTAAAATGCATTTTGTATTTATACATGTTAATTAATGAAAGAATGTTACTATGAAATTTTATCTCAACGACATATCTTCGCAACATTTTCCTTTATCGATATTTTATATAGACGACAATTTATCTTGTGAAATTTTATTTCTCCAATATTATTACAAAATATTACCAAAGAAATATTTGTAAGTTCTACGTTAATTGCGGCGACGTTCCCGCGACATAGGCTATGAACCACATTAGCCCGCCTATTTGCAGGTACTCACTACGGTTATATAACAGGTCTCAAATAGGACTTAAAAAGTTGTATATTTTTGTGCTCATGCGCTGTTGTTATTAAAATAGATCACAATAAAATATAAATATAAATGTGTAGTTGTCTTTTTTTGGAAAATAACAAGTATAAAATTGGATTCCTATAATAAGAAAAACGACCAGAACGTAATAAAGAGAATTATCTAGCCTAAACATTGTATCACTGTATAGACCAAAAATTAGAATTCTAAGTAAATTAGTCCACCAAACATTTAAAACGGCTATACAAAATTTTTACGGACAATAATTTTTGTACTGATTTAAATCATTAAATTCCTAAAAAAAATATCAAAATATGAAGTTTTGTTTACGTTTTGATCATATTTTTAAAAATATATGACCAATCTTTAAAATTAAATATGGCTACATCTTATGTACCCTTTAATTTAATATATGATAGTTAAAAAATTATCCAAGTTATCAATTTAGATAATTTTTTGCAGTTAAAGAATAATAATAAGATAGACCCCACACCTTAAATGTTTCTTGGGTTAACGGTTTAACGATATTTGGCTTTGTTTTTTATCTTGCAAAATTAAATATCCGCGACATACCGATATTTTAAATTTTTTTAGGCTTAAAGGTAAATTTTCATTGCCGCAACATTTAGTTTCTGCAAAAAACATGAAATACACTATACAAATGTAGGTGCGGTTAGTGAGGGAGAAAAGTTCACCAGCAAAAAAATGTTGGAACTACATTTTTGTTATTATCCATAAAATGTT
>JANSTW010117663.1:0-29035 GCA_027564275.1 Diadocidia ferruginosa | reverse complement strand
TCTACACTTTCCTGTTGTCTTCTTATCTTAGCTAAGCGTGACGGAAATGTAAAAAAAAATGCCGTCATAATTAATTTTAATTAAATTTTACACTCCTGCATTTCTTATATACCTTTTTACATACAAAAAATATGCAAAAACACAAAGGAATTGCGAGTATATTCATTATAGTTCATTATATACACGAAAAATGAACACCGACATCCCCGTCTTAATTCGTTTTTTTTAAACTTAAGTATCCTGAAAAAATGGGTTTTTCTAAAAAACATTTAACAATGCTCTCAAAATTTAACAAAAATGTTGTAAAATAAATGAAAAATATTTTATTATTTGCAAAACGATGCTTGAAAATTAATAATTAAAAAAGAAATGTGTTTATAATTCGGATGAGTAAATTAGTACAAGAGTTTTATTCAAATGTTAGTTTACTTATATCAACATAATATAATCTATATATAACTAAATATAATTTTCTCAAAGAATTAAAATAAATTCATATAATACAAAAACATACGAAAACAAATTGTTTTATATACTTTAGTTATTCTAACAGATTTTTTTTGAAAATAAATATAAACATCATTATTACAGCGCAACTTTGTTGCATTTACATACACTAGGTATGCAAATTTACGCGGCCGCCTGCCGCATAACAATAAAACATTTTTAAAATAATAAATTTTATTTGATGACATTCTTCATTAATTCACACAATGTTCAGCGTTTTTCTCTAAACGAAATTAAAACATCAAGAAAAATCCATACGTACATTTAAAATTTTCATCCCATTAATCAAATTCTTGCGAAAACAATTAAAATATTACATTTGGTTGCGCACAGTAAAAAAATATGGTGGAAGTTGATACGCAGTCATCATTGGGCATCGAAACGACAGAAAAAATATAATTATTTAACTATTTGGTTTTATAGACTTTTGTTTTATTATTTAATAAAATCTCAAAAGAACTAAAAATCTTATCTGTTATTAAATATCAAGAATTTTGATTCACTGGAACGCTCCTATAAAATAAACATAAGTTTGTTGGTGTTCTCATTGTCTGCTATTGCATATCAAAAATTGTGATTCATAGGAACGGGTAGCTTCAAAACAAATTACAGGATAATTGGGAAGGAAATAAAGTAAACCAAAAATATGAAGTTCTTTAAATTTGGAAGCGATATTTGTTGGTGCTCTTATAGTTCAGGAATCAAAAACATAGCTCCATATAAACTTTTACCGAATTAGCACATCAAAGGCATTTTGCACGTTTGTAGTGCTAGCCAATATAAGTGTTTTCCAAAAAGTCCCCAATCCTGGAGGTTGCAGGGACCCTGATATCAGGGTTGCCAAACCCTATTTTATTAGTTCAGTAAAATACAGATAACTCGTAAAGCGTAAAAAGAACAATGCCTATAATAAAAAACTAAATTCTAAACTAAATTCTCCGTAACATTGTACGATAGTGTTTAGGCCAGCTATGAGCAAAACGTACTTTTCGTTCGCTTCATTGTTCTAAGAAAATAAATATGATGACAAAATAAAACAACAAAATACACTTGAAAAAATTGGTTTCGTGTGTCGTCAACGTGTTTTGTTTTGCTAGCGGTACAGAGAAAATATTATAATTTGAAGTGTACCAATATATTGTCTATTCTCTCTTCACATGTTTATACTAAATTATTTTGAGTTGCCGTCGCAGTGATCACATCTGGTCTAGACTATTTTATAGGCTCTAGCCTAGTCTAGACTAGTCTAGTTTAGTATAGTCTAGTCCAGTCTATAGTCTAGTCTAGTCTATAGTCTAGTCTGGTCTGGTCTAGTCTAGTCTATTCTAGTCTAGTATAGTATAGTCTAGTAGGGTTCCTCATATAGTTCCTCATATAAAAAATATGGCTGGTGCGATTTGCTGACAACACTCTCTCGCTTTGGAGTAAAGGACACGATGATGATGATAGTATATCCTAGTATAGTCTATATAGTCTCTAGTTTATTTTAGTTTAGTTTAGTCTAGTATAGTTTAGTCTATAGTTTCTAGTCTAGTCTATAGGCTCTAATCTAGTCTAATCTAGAATAGTATAGTCTAGTCTAGTATAGTATAGTGTAGTATAGTCTAATATAGCCTATAGTCTCTAGTCTAATATAGTTTAGATTAGTCTAGTATAGTTTAGTCTATATAGTCTCTAGTCAAGTCTATAGGCTCTAGTCTGGTCTAGTATAGTATATAGTCTATATATAGTCTTGTATAGTATAGTCTAGTATAGTCTATAGTCTCTAGTCTAATCTATAGTCTCTAGTCTAGTCTATAGTCTCTAGTCTAGTCTAGTATAGGGTTTAATCTAGTGTAGTCTAGTCTATAGTCTCTATTCTAGTCTATAGGCCCTAGTCTAGTCTAGTCTAGTCTTTAGTCTCTAGTCTAGTCTAGTATATAGTCTAGTATATAGTCTAGTATAGTCTAGTATAGTCTAGTATAGCCTAGTTTAGTATAAAGTCTCTAGTTTAGTTTAGTTTAGTCTAGTATAGTTTAGTCTATATAGTTTCTAGTCTAGTCTATATATAGTTTCTAGTATCTAGTCTAGTCTATAGGCTCTAATCTAGTCTAGTCTATAGTCTCTAGTCTAGTCTATGGGCTCTAATCTAGTCTAGTCTAGTCTATAGTCTCTAGTCCAGCCTAATATATAGTTACAACAAAAAACTCCTAAATTTGTGATATCCAAATGTGCGCTGGAAGCCTGATATAAATTTTCCAAAGAAACATCATCCTACTTGCCAGGGAATGGCACGGTCTGCGCGCATAAATAAATTTGTTCGTTTTTTATTGTTGTTGTAAAACTTGACATACAATTTCGTTTTTTTCTTTAATAATATTATATAAGAAGATTTATTGGAAGAAAAAAATTATATTAAATATGTTTAATTATATTCGATGGGTAATTAAATTTTGTGTCTGGCGTCAATATTATATGTATATTTATAGTTATTGATATAATATAATTTCGATAAAGCCAAATATAATTGAAGCAAATATTTTAAGTTTTTTTTTTGTTAATTATTGGATTCACATGACCTTAATATATAATATTAGATAGAGGAACAAATTATTTGTGTTTGATTTGTAACACAGAATTTTGTAATTAAAGAAATTATTTAGTTTAAAAATAATTAATTTATGAAATTTCCAAAAATTGTGGATGACATTTTTACAGCGATATAACTTATGGTTATGATTATGAACATCTCAGAGAGAAATTTATTGGTAAAATCAACAACTAACATTCTTAAATCAATTGCGTACAATTACACGTGCTTATATGTTACTATATCCTCGAGTACATTTGTATCAGGTAATATTGATAGCGCAGTTTTTTTTTTCATTTTCCTTACGCCTGACGTCACAGGAGCAGAAAATGTATGAGAGAAAATTATTTACTGTAATGACACTTCGAACCTGTGACGTCATCATAACATTATTTAGCTGTACAACATACCATATTTTAGTAGTTTATGAAGTTTTCAATTATTTTAAATTTACTAATTTTGAAAAACCTTAATAATTTAAATACATCAGACTTAAAATATAATAAGATCTGTTCAAAGCGTTTACATTTAAATGCTATACAAGTTTACTATATTTTATTTCTATTCGACCATCATTACAATATTATGCTCATCAGCTCGCTGAAGATTAATTCAACATAACAAAACTTGTTTTTGTTTTGTTTTTATAAATTCTATTTATTAATTATGACATCATTATCTTTAGATTAAATGTATAATTTATATTTATATATCAAAGGTATACCTATATGTATAAAACAAAATATCGCCAATTTAATCGGATTAAAAATTTGAATTCGTTTTTTTTTTTCATTTAGCTTGTTTGTAATTATGAAAACATTGTTTTTTCGATCGTTAGTGTTTTGTTTTTAAAAAATTTAGAGTTTTTAACTTTTTTTCTCTCTATAAACTTTATTATAATCCATTAATAAATATTACGAAACTATTTTTCTCGAAGAAAAAAAAACTATATACAACAAAAAACACACACACAAAATTTGAATAGTTGATTTTTCATTCAAAAATATGTAAATTTACATTTTGTTTGAGGTTTTGCCATCAATTAGGTTTTTTTTGCTTCTTAAAATATATTTTATAGTTTTTTGTTAGATGATAAAAAAATATATGCGAGTATATAAACTATGAATGACATTTTGGTTGTGTTTTTTTTTAACTTTAAAATCTGGTTCTATTATACAGTTGAGACAAAAATTTGAAATTAGAATATCCGTTGTGTTTCATAACTCACATTATTCGTTAATAGCTTTTGCGGGCGATTTTTAGTCACATTAAGTTAATGCGTGTTTTTATGATATCGATTTGTCCTTAAAACTTAATTTTTTGTTTATTCGAGACTTTTATGGCAATGGGGATTTTTCTTTCTTTTAAAAATTGCAAAAATCTTTTAAAAAAAAATTGATAAAAAACTTGTACTTTGTCCAAATTGTTGATCCTATAAAAAAGAAATACAAAAAACTACTCTTAAAATATTGTTGTCTATTATCTGTTGTTGGATTTGTAGAAGTCAAATATATTTTCGTTTCGTTGGCCTATAATTTTAAGTAATTTAGTTTCCTGTTTCATACCAAACTTGAACTAATTTTCATGTATTTTTTTTAGCAAAAACATTGACATGTTACTGCGATGGACATTGTCCGGACAATTTGGTAAATGGAACGTGCGAAACGAGACCGGGTGGCTCATGTTTTAGTTCAGTTGAGCAGGTTTTGGACGAAATTACTGGCACTTATGAACCGGAACGCACATACGGCTGTATGTCACCTGAACAAAACGGAGGATTTTTACAGGTAAATAAAGAAATCTAAAATAAATAAAAAAAATACGTTTGAAATTTCGGCCCGTTCATTTTTCTTTCTTTGAAATTTTTGATGATCATAATTTTCGAAGTTTCACGCTGAATAGTTAAAATATGAGAAGGAAACTTTAGAACTTTTACAAATGTAGCAATTTAGTTAGTCAGAGTGATATATCATGTTTCCATGCTGATTCAAGCCACTTTCAATCTATTTTCAACTAGAGATCGTCCATGGAAACAGGGGTCGATTCGGATCTTTGTTAACTTATATTAACTCCACGAAATTGGTCGAGTTGAGGTCTACACGTTAAAATGAAAATATAAATAAACAAAATAGCGACAACTGAGCAGCAGCAAGTAAAATCGCGACTTATGCAGAAATAAAAACGATTCTTGACATTTTCAAAGAACAAATATTTTAAAATTAAGTTAATTTTTATTAGATGTTTACTGCTAGAAATTTGGTATAAATATAATAATATTTTTGCGATAACCTGCTTATCATGGAAACGACCTGAGTTAGGCGCCATGTTATAAACTCAACGATAACTAAAGTCAATTTCAAGCCACTGCTATGGAAACTGATATTACCCAGGTTTTTTAACTCTTAAATGGACTAAATTTTCCTATTTTATTGTATAATTTAATTCAAAAATTCCACTTTTTACCATTGTTTTCGCATTTTAACATGGTGATTCTGATCATTTCAGGGTTAATATTAAAAAAATTATTTTATAACACTAAAATCTTACAAATTTATTTTGTATTGAAACGTGTTTCCATGATACAATCTCCAAACGAATTTCGACTCAACAATTGAATTCGAGATGTAATTTGATTTTGTTCAAAAAATTTTAAGATGATTTTAATTAAATTAAATTAAATTTAATACGAAATTCTTATTGATCTTAAAATGCAACAAGGGCATATTTATACAAAGCACTAGTTTTATGAACAATGCAAGATTTTTTATTAAATTGATTGCCACGCTAGAACTATTGGTGTGCAAAATAAATAAATAAAAAGTTACAGATATGACGTCCTATAAAAATCAAAATGGCGAATTCAATATGGGCGCCTAAAATTCTGAAATTGTTAAATTTTAGATGAAACTAAGTAAAAGCGAGTTTTTTGTTTTGTACATTTCGATTTTAAATAGAAAAAATAAAAAATGGCCGATTCAATATGGCGCCTGTGAAATTACTTTGTTATTTGCATAGGTTGTTTATAAGATTATTTTTATTTTAAAGCAAAATTAAATCATATTCGAAGTAGTAATTTTTTCGTCTAAAAATTTAAATTTTATGGTTTAATCCTGTGAAATTCTAACGTTGTTTCAAAATTATAGAAGAACTCACTGATTTTGAGATAAAATTAAAACAATTTGAAATGTTGAATTTATTATATTCCTGAAATGTATATTTTGTATATTTTAATAACATTTAGGTGATTCTTAAGATCTTAAGATCAAAATCATTTAAAGATTATTTTCATGTGGCACCAAAAAAAATAGTTTTTTTTGGATATATTTATGAAAATTAGATGATTTTTAAGATCTTTAATTATCTATAATAGATTTAAGAAAATTGTAAAAATTTGGTGCTTATTATAATTATAATGATATAATCAAAGATGGCGGATTAAATACGGCGTATAAAATGCTAGACGTTACATATTTTAGTATACAAGTTCGTAAATATTTTGAAGAAGAGAAATAGCTTGGGCAATCGCTTTTCAAAATAAACTCTGAATTAAATTTAATTGAATTTTCCCTTTTTTTTGCAGTGCAAAGTATCAACAGTACCACATTTACATGGCAAAAATATAATTTGCTGTGATTCAGAGGATTATTGTAACAAAGACTTGCATCCCCTCTATACACCACGTACGACCACCACCCCCGAACCAGATCCCATCGACGAAACTCAGATTCACTATGCAGCTCTGCTTATATCTTTCTTTATTTGTATTGTAGCCTTTCTAGTTGTAATTATTGTAGTCTATATAACATATAAGAGGCGTGAAAAAAACCGTAAAGCTTACCTAATTGAGTCGATGCGAGGCAGTCATCAGTCACCTCTGTCGAGTTTAGTGGAGCAAAGTTCTGGATCCGGTTCAGGATTGCCCTTACTCGTCCAACGAACCATAGCCAAACAAATCCAATTGTGTCATTCGATTGGTAAGGGGCGATACGGTGAGGTTTATTTGGCCAAATGGCGTGGCGAAAATGTTGCGGCTAAAGTTTTCTTCACCACCGAAGAAGCATCATGGTTCCGCGAAACGGAAATCTATCAAACAGTATTAATGCGTCACGAGAATATTCTTGGTTTTATTGCGGCCGATATAAATGGAACAGGAGCACGGACCTTGATAACGGACTACCATGAAATGGGCAGTTTACATGATTACTTGCAAAAACGTGTTCTTAGCATAGACATGCTGTTCAATTTGGCATTTTCTCTAACATCAGGCCTGTCCCATTTGCATACGGAAATTTTCGGAACACCCGGCAAACCGGCCATTGCACATCGAGACATTAAAAGTAAAAATATCCTCGTCAAACAGAATGGACAATGTGCAATTGCTGATTTCGGGTTGGCCGTAAAGTATGTGAGTGAATTTGAAGAAATAGAAATGGCACAAAATCAACGAGTCGGCACCTATCGATATATGGCCCCTGAAGTGCTGACCCAGACAATGCACACCGATCAATTTGAATCATACAAAACTGCCGACATGTACTCATTGGGCTTGGTCTTTTGGGAAATGTGTAGACGTACACTGACAACAGTACGGGGAACAAAAAATAAAACCTGTGAAGATTACGCTCTACCCTACTACGATATGGTGCCGGCCGATCCAAAGTATGAGGATATGTTGAATGTGGTGTGCGTTCAAAATTTGCGACCTTTGGTGCCGGCCCGTTGGCAAGATGAGGAAATTCTACAAATTTTGTCGCAGTTAATGCGAGAATGTTGGAATAAAAATCCGGCCGTACGACTGACCGCATTACGTGTCAAGAAATCTTTATGTAAAACAAAGGGTGACCCCGACAAAATGGATTTTAAATCGGAAACTATTATTAAATTAAATTAGTTTAACAATTTATTCATAAAATTAAAAATTATTTATTGTGATGTTTGATTTGAATGCGATGTGTGAAGTCAGTGAATGAAACTAATATTATAAAAGCTTTATTTATAAAAAAAAAATTTAAATTTTCAAATATTAGGAATATTGAAAATTTAGCTCTTGATTTTTAATTGACATTTTTTGGGTTCGAACAAAAAATGCTGCAAATTAATTAAATTTTGAGTTATATGACAAAAAGACTGCTAAAAAATCCTATGGATATTTTTAGTTAACATTTCGCAGAGTTGTTTAAAATGAAAATGCCAACAAATTACTTAAAAAAGGATTAAAACTGTGATTTACTGAAATAACTGAAATCAGTTGAATAAAAAAACATCGCAAGTAAATATAGTATACAAGAGAGGATTTGAAATTTAAGGGCAAATTAGCAAAAAAAGATCGATAGAATGAAAAAAATTAAATTTAAAACAATAAAAATACAATAAAATTCTAATTGTCCAAAATTAAATACATTTTTATATTGCCCAAATTAAGCGGATGCCTTAAAAAATATACATGCAAAAAATTGCCTTATTTTACAAAAATGCGAGAAAAAAATTATTGTTTTTTTCTAACTCTTCTGCAACTAGGTATATTTTCCCTCTTGTTCCAATTCAAAAACCACAACAATTTTTTTGTGGTTTGTAAACCAGTGCGTGTGCTTTAACTAAAAAAAAATACATTTTTCTTAAAATGCAAATTGAATAAAAAAAAATAAAATAAACATTCTGTTTAAAATGATAAATTATAAAAAAGAGCTTTTATAGAGGAAAATTTTTGTTTCAAAAGAAAAATAAATGCCATATTGTTAAATATATTTTTTAAATTTAAAAAATAAAAAACTTTTTAAATAATAAAATAAAAATGTGTGCTTAAATGTAAATATTATAAGGACGAATATATAATATAAGAAAATAGTTTTTTTTCTTTAATAAAACATTAATCACATAACTTTACGACTTTCAAATCATAAAATAAGATTTTTTTTTTGTTAAAAATAAATAAAAATCGTAACAAGAAAAAAGTTTAAATAAAAATGTGGTTTGAATTTTTGCAAAGTTTTTTTTAACAAAAGAAAAGAAAGTGTAAATATAGAATTATTATTTTATAATTTTAACAAATTAAAAAAAAAACAAAAACTATAGAATATAAGTTTTATTATTTTTCTTTATTTTGTAAATAAAATTTTTATTGTATCAAATAATTATATTAAAAATAAAAAAAATTGAATGATTAGTTGAAAATATATTTCTTTTAATTTAAAAGCATAAGGTGTTGAGAGAGGAGGCTGACTTTTTGAACAACCATTTTTGCCGGGATGTATTAGATTTTCTTTTTCAAAAACTGTTTCTAAGATATATCATCAATAAAAGTTAGGAATCGATCATTTAGCAACCAACAATTCAATATTAATGACATTTTAATATAAAAAAATATCTCGTCTCTTCTATGCAAATAACAAATAAGAAAATAATAAACCTCGTAATGAATATAAATTGTATTCCAGTACAACATGACCATTTCAGAAACAAGATGAGTTCCAGAACAAAAACGAACAAATTAGATTTCCAGACCCAGCCCCAAAACTTTCCTCATTAATCATTATCCCTATTACACCACAATTCAACAGCTCAACCCTCACACAAACGACAAAAATAAATATCTCTAAACTGACCGAACGACTGCAAGCGTTTGATATCCAGAGGCAAAGAGTTCCACAGATTAGATTTCGGTAAAATTAAATTATAAGTGCGAGTCGATTTAGAAAAACTTAGCTTATTAAAAATGAACATTGGTTCACGAAGACGTATGATTTTAAAATGAAACATGTAAATCCTAAAGTCAAAATAAGTCGATAAGGAACACCCAAGAATAGAGTCTGCAAATTCGGATATATGGTCATATTTTCGTAAGTTGTAAACAAATCGGATGCAAAAATTAAATTCAGTTTCAAGTTTCGTTTTTGAACAGCCATCCAACCCACAAAAAACTACGTCCCAATACGTAAAATGTGGAATTATTAAAGCTCTAAGTCTTGTAATACTTGGTAATAAATTTTAAATTATCCACAATTTACGGAGACCGGAATAAACTTTACAACAAATCAAATCCACATAATTATTCCAAGTCAACGAGTTATTAAAGATTAATCCTAAATTGTTTACTTTGGACTCATACGAAATTATTGTATTTCAAGCTTCAGAGATGGACCAGGCTTTTGAATCAAATTGACGCTTGAAAGTAGAAGTGGCCCAAGACCTAGCCCTGAGGAACACCCTTATTAATTTGAATAGATTTTGAAGTGCTTTCATTATTTTCAACCCACTGAAAACGATTCGAAAGATATGAAGCGATCAAATTAGCAGCGGAACTCGAAAACCCAACTAAATTACGAATAAGGCAAAACCTTTCGTGACTAACACCTAACACTGTCGAAAGCTTTGGAAAAGTAAAGAAATACAAGCACACTTAGATAATTTTTACCGAAACCTTCAAAAATGTCATCTGAGATTTTTAGCAACGACGTGATTGTACTGTCTTGAACGAAATCCAGATTGAATAGGCGCCAGCAGTTTGTTATGTGCTAAGTGAACATTCATTTGAACTTTAATAATAATTTCCAAAGCCTTTGACAATGCACACAGAAAGCTTATTGGTCGAACATCTTTAACTACCCAGGGCGACACTTTTGGAATACTTAGGTAAAATTTTCGCTTGTTTCCATCTGACAGGAAAAACTGAGGTTGTCAGAATGAAATTAAAAATATCTTAAATATATGGTAAAATAAGTGGTTTTATAAATTTTAACGATATTCCATCCGGACCAATGGCATTAGACATGAAGGAAGATCAGAACTTAACCTAGGAGCAAAATAATCAAACAGAGCTTTGTTTTCGAGTTCCACTGCAGACCCTCTCAATCTATCATAATCATCCCAATGAGAGCGCGATCGCCTCCAATTTCTGTGGGCAATATCCCTATAGACTCTTCTTATATCCGAGTTCATCCAAGGGCACGGAGTTTATTGCGTACGCGACGAAGAAGAACACTCATTTCAAAAAGCTGTGAAACCAGATTATTAAAGTGTTCAACTTTTGCAATTACAAAGAAAACGAATATATTACATTCCAAGGAAGAGACGCTGTATTAGTAAATAATAAATCCAAATTGATTCTGTTATAATCACGAAAAAGTTGTGCCTGCTGCCAAATGATATAAATCGGTGCATAAAACAGGCTAATCGGTCTAATTCAAAGCAAAGCTATTCTCAAATAAATTAGTGAGTCGGCCAGGGCAAAGCGTAGCTTTCTTCGCCCAGCCTTGATTGCTTTATGGATTATGTTTTTAGAAAAAAACATGGTTTTTTCTAAAGTTTAAAAAATTCAATGCTGGGCGAAGAAAGGTACGCTTTGCCCTGGCCGACCCAGGAGAATAGCTTTGCTTTGTATTAGACCGATTAGGCTGTTTTAAAATATTTACATATTTCAAATCAACGGTCAAAAAAAGTAAAATTATTCCTAATAATAATAATCAGTGCAATGCATTTTTCCGTCTAAATCAAAGAATTTAGTTTATCAGAAGACATTTCTCTTAATTGTCTGTTTTTTAAATAGTTATTTTAGACACCACGGAATTTGATTAGAAATAATTAAAATACTGGGATTGCTATATAAAAGACAGTTCAGTTCGGTAATTTTGTCCATCTAAATCAAAGGATTTAATTATTTAGAAGAAAATTCACGTTTTTGTCTGTTTCCTGACTATTTTAGAATCCACGGAATGGGATAAGAATTGCTCAATAAATATCAAAATAATGCGATTGTCATAAAGGCAGTTGGATCTGGTAATTTTTCCCATCTAAATCGAACGATTTAATTATTTATATTTTGTCTGTTTTCTCGATGATTTATAAATATCGAACAGCCCTAGGGGGAATTGTACGAAGCACCACTCAAAGAGGAAGCGAGGAGAGTAGGATACACTATATAACCGTTTTTTATCTCATTTTCTTATAGGCTATTCAACCTAGACCCATATATTCGTCTCTTTTTAAATCGACATTTCTTTTCATCTCGTCAAAAATTAAATCTTGCAGTGTAAGCGAATTTTCACTTAATAATAATTAATACTAAAAAAAAAATTCCAGGACTTTCGGTGTATAAATTCAGAAGAAAAATTTAGAAGCAACTATATTTTATATTAAATACTTTATTCGTTTACAAATAACCCAAACTGAGACATTCACGAACGATAGCCTGAAAACCATCGAACATTTCGATTGCACTTGGCAAAATTTGGTTTGGTGGCAAGACAAATCCATAAACACCCTTATCACGCATTTCAATTGTATACGAAACGTTAATATTATGAATGCCCTTAAGCCAATCTCGACTGCTGCCCGCATTCATGTACAATAGTTCCGCTGTACTTCCCACCTCATACACTGTATCGTATTTTTGGCTAATTGCTGCTGCGCCGGCACGGCCAACTTGTACCATTTGATCGTAATTGTCGGCGTGATCGTAAGTATAACCGAAAGGTGTTAGAATATATTGTCCGTATGAGTGGAGTGCTATAAATACTTTAATGTGGTCCTTGCGTTCTTCGAAGAATGCGGCCAATGCTCTTGATTCAGGATCGGAAAATGCGACAGGTCCAGCGTATGTTTCATCACATGGATTTTGAGAGGCTCCAACGTCTACAAAACAAAAAATGTATTTATTATTAATTTGTTAAGTATTCAAATTTTATCTGCCAAAATTATTTATTAAGTAGATTAATTCAAATAAAAACATCAAGAAGTTTTGAATCTAAAAGATAATAATTAATTTACATATTTTAACTTACGCATCCATTGAAAATCGAAATTTCGATTAAGATCGACGCCATAACATAAATGGGAATGTGGATAGCGTGTCTTGCGCCACAGACGATTTACGTTCTTTGTATAGATGAAACCATCAGGATTGAAAATCGGTATAAAATACCAATCAATGTTTGTTGAAATTTCCAAAATATTGGGATCGGTTGATGTGAGCAATTCATTTAGAATGTACGTTGATGTAGCCGATGTTATCCATTCACGAGCATGAATATTTGATTCAATTAACATAGCTGGGTTACCCTGCAAAAGCGCAGATTAAATAATTCTGAATTTTTTCAAAGCATCATTAACTTACTGCTTTTCGTGATAATTTTACACCTCTAATTTCAACTCCCTTATACGAATAGCCGACACGATGCTCAGTTAGAATATTGGAATATTGTTGAAGTAATACATCTAGCCAGGCGTAGATCTCTTCAATAGTATGATAATCGGTCCAGTTCAATTCACCAAGACGTGTTTGGGTACGATTTTTTGGCGATTCTTGGTCTATTAAACTTTTGGAGATTTAATACAAAACAATGTAATACGTTTCGGTAACTTTTTAGCACCTCATCAGTACAATTATAATTGTAAATACTTACTCTTGTAAATTATCAACCATAATCGACATTTCTAATGAAAACCCATCAATAAAGTCCTTAAACTCTTCCAATTTATGTGGTGGTACCATAATATCGGCCGCACCACCTAAAATTGGATCTTTCCAAAAGTCGTATTCATTATCGGCTGCCCTAATTTGAAGTTCACGTAAAACGTTCAAATCATTCTCGGTCTTAACGGCTACTTTGAATACTTGATAATTGTCGAATCGTTTAGGTTCACCGATTGCCAAATTTACAAATAGCGCAATTGTTAAAATTGCTGTTAAGCTCTTCATGTTTAAATCAATACTAATTGTATGATTATTTGATTGAGATTAATGGGTCAGTCAAATGTTTTTTTCTTTATTTTATTGATAATAATTGGTCAGTTGTGGTCAAACATTTTTCTAATTTAGTTTTATTGAGGCATTATTTCTCTATTCAACCGAAGTGTCCCAAAAAATTAAATAATTTAAACGGTCTTCAGCCAATATTTCTTTTAATTATTCCGAAATTTGGCTAAATTTGATATATTATACCATAATACCCTATAGTCCTTTCATCATCATCGTGTCCTTTACACCAACACAAGATAGAGAGAGTATTAGGTACATTTTACCCTTTTTCTATGCTTTTAAAATTATACAATTGTTTATTAAACATTAATTAAGTTCCATTCTTGACTCTATTACAAAACTAGTTTCTTTGGTCATGGATGATTCTGGTCCGTGGCGTCAGAGAAGAGACACTTCTGCTAAATATTGGTATCTTGTATCTTAGAGATAAGATTAATAAGTCTATAAATTGTTTTGATTTTGATATATAGTTCGCGCTTCATGCGTCTTATCAACGTGTATTCAAAACTCTTTATCTGGACAGACTATTTGAAACCAATATTGAATTTATTTTTAAATGAAATTAATATCATAATGAATAGTACCTGTAGAGTATTTCGATATTATGAATCTAATCTGCAGAAAAAATGGTTCTACATTACTAGATTTTTGAGCCTTACTGACAAAGATACCAAGCACGAAGTGTGAAAATTGTCTGTAAGGAAGCACTTTTAAATTTGTAGTTATACAAACGTTAAATATTGCACTCATCTCACGCCATACTTCTGTCTCAATGTGAGAAAAATTATGTGAGAAAAAAAACTTTAAGAAGCATATAAATGCCACACCATACATTAGAAAATGAAAAGGTTATTTTATAATTGAAATATTGTTTCTGCTACATATACTGAGTTTGAAAATACAATATTTTGATTTGAGAAAACTTTACTTAATCCTGCAGATTTTTGAACTGATTAAATTACAGAATAATACAACATCTTTTACATATAATTATTAAATTAATTTATAGGATATTTTATTGTGAATTCATATATTTAATATAAGACGATAAAAGATCATCCATTTTGTAGCCTTGTGTTGTTTCACACAGCAATTTTGAGGCTCCCATCATATTGCCAAAACGTATGTGGAAATATGTATTGCCTGAACTCCAAAAGTTTAACTGTGAAAAACTGTAGGTCACCAAAATGTTCTGCGTAAAATTAAAAATTATTTAAAAAAAAAATTGCGAATTTAAAACAAATGTAGTTAACCTTCTTATCCGGATCAATTATGTTAAATCCTTGCTTATTTATTGCAATTAAAATTGTTTCGGGCAGATTTGTGTCCGTTGTCTGTTTGGCCACAAAGAATGTTGAACCAAAGGTTGGATAGATTTGTATTAATTTTAAAAATTGTTCCTTAGCCTCTTCGTCGTTTACATCGACTTGTGTATTGTACACGGCTAATATCAATTTTTTCCACTCATCCGATTTGGCCGTCACGATTACATCTTCGGGCAAAATTTGCGGCAAAATGTGATAGGTTTGCTGCTGTAGTGGTTGTGAATTTGAACCAAACATAATGCGATATAGGAGGGCAGCAAATTGTGCCGCTTCTTGTTTGGACACCTTGTAGTAGCCGTTCAGGAATTTCGGCACTTCTTGTGGGAAATAGAATATTTGATCGGCATTTTTATCCCTACCGGGAACCGTATTAATCCACAGTTTTTTCATAAAGAACAATTGATAGTTGCATTGAATTTGCTGATCACCGGTACGGTTGGGCAGAGTTTCTTTCATCCAATCGACTAATTCGTAGATAAAATCGAAAATAAATTGTTCTTCAGGCACCGAGAAGGCCTAAAATTATTAAAATATTTTATTCTTTTCGTAGATTTATGGCGGTTGATTGAAAATTTTATACGACGGTAATTTTATTTGCATTTAACATATTGAGGAATCCGACAACGGTTAAGCTGAATTAAAAGTAAGTAATTTATTTTTATTGCATCAGAGATCTTATAATTTAAAAATTAAATTAAAATAAGTAAAAAAAGTAAAAATTAAATTAAAGTAACTTTAAAAATACTTTACTGCAACAAATTACCTATATTAAGAAATTAAAATTAATAAAAAGAGTCATACAAATCTCCTGGCGTCATCATATGAGGACACCTAAAATTGAATAACCGTTACTCAATTAAAAATTAACCAATTTCAACAAATTTTTTTTCGAAATTTACTGATTATTTATTTGCTATAATTAAGTTTAAATATGTTGAACTATATCGAAAATGTATTATTTTGTTATCTTATTTGTTCTAGTGTCTTCATATGATGCCAGCTTCTAACCGGAATTAGAATTTTTACTATTTTCTAATTGGTTTATTTTTAATTATTGCGGTTTATAGCTTAACAGAAGATATTTTAGATGTTTTTTTATATCAAACGCATACGGATTAAGATATTAAACAAAATAATTTCGATATTTCTTGTTCATAAATATACAAACCTTGTCCAATATTTTCACAAACAAACTAAAACCTTCGCTTGATTTCAATTCCAAACGTTTTGTGATAGACTCAATTAGATGTTTCGCCTTTGTTGACGATTCAATTTCAAAAGCTTCGTCTGTGTCGTCTGGAAAGTAGATCTAAATACCGAATTTTTAAAAATCAGATTAGCTATTAAATTTCAAATAACTCAACCTTATGATATATTTGCATTGTTCGACATCGAACCGCCTCCACTTCAATAATATATGGTGGATGTGTACGGGGCCCAACGCGTAATGTCTTATTAATGCGCTGCAATGATTCGGTGGCCAAGTGATTTGTGCGTGATTTTAAAAATTCCAACAGCTCTTTTTGTAACGGAGCACTGGGTAGCATGACGCCAGTGGCCAACCACATAAGTTCCCAACCCCGTTCTTCGCTGATCTGAATGCGATTTTCCGTCAATTGTTTCATTATTTGGCAATAGATTTCATCGCGTAAATTGTCATTTTTAATAGCCGGTTCAAATATTAAATCGGTGTTTATGTTGGCCTTGCCTTTTGGTAAATCTCCCATGTACTGTTGATTAGATTATATTAAATTGGGTAAGTTTCGAAGGAGATTTACCTACTTTTAATATATAAGTGAATATGGCCACAGCCATATTAAATGAATCTTTGTCACGTTGTAACTTTTGCAGTAACGGAGCCTTTATCGGTTCTCGTGTGTGACGCCACAACTCTTCTTGTGTCGTTCGTCGCACTGACATCATTGTCGATGATCTACGAGAGGCCCTATGAAATATAATTTTTTTTAATTCTGAAAAATCGTAACTTAATTAACTTTACTCAATGTTAGCTCGAAAATGTTCACTGGCATATCTTCGAAGAGTGTACATTTTCTTGCGTTGCATTGTATTGTAGTTAGGAGCAGCATGTTGTCTTGGCTTCACCGCCCCATCCCTGAACAGCTTTACAATATGTTTCCGTGGCGGTGATATAGTTGGCAGTACATATACTACCTCTGTTGGAAATTCCCCAACGGTACCATTACATTGTCCCCGGCACCAAGTCGTTGTAGTGGCCATTACAATTTCACCATTTATTCCCTGTTCCAATTCGATTAGATCGCCCTTTTTCAATTTCAGATATGACTCTGATTGCTCTGGATGTGTATAATCTTGAACAACAACAGCGTAAATTGAACTTTTCTTAATTTTTTGAATAATAAAATTGACCAACGCAACAACTTCCAAAGCATCATAACATTTAAAAACGAAATCATCCTTTTGCACGGTATTTATCAGCAGATCGTCAATGTTTGTTTCGTCATTTTCTTCACGGGTTATTTGCAAAATTTCGGCATAAGTTAATTCAAGCTGAATGAATAGAAAATCAATTAAATTATTTAAAAAAAATAGTTTTTTTTTACCAAAACTTCTTCCTGTTCACTAATGAAAAATATTCCCGTCCAATTTACAGCTATAATTATATTTTTCGATTTCATGCTTGGTCCACTACTTTGAACCGCCTCAAAATATCTCGAAAACATCATTGGCCAGTTGATTTGTGCAAACACTACAATGTCTTCTTTGGCCGCAATAGCCGGTGCACTCTCTTTAACATACGAATTTCGGTTGTAAGCTTCCAAAATAAGTTTAAACCATTTTTGCTCCGCACTTGCACCGCCATTTTGTATAAATTCTTTGGGCACATACTCTGACAATTTGACTGCCAACAAATTTTCATCCATTTCTGCTCCATATTCTGCATAATATTGCAGTGCACCCAATATAGCTATGTCTTTGTCGGTCTTACAGCGATATTCACCGAAGTTAATACCCTTGCAAATTTGACGATAGATCAATTCGGTGGCAACCATATCCCCAGATGGATTATACCAAGGAGCAAACATTTCCTTGCGGAAAAACAGTTTCCAAGGTGCATGTCGTTCGTTAGCGCCCTGTTCTTTTGCATATTGTTCACAATTTGAAATTGCATCCATAACATGTTCTCGTCCACTGCCAATGGACATTACCTGCGTAAAATCGGTTATAAAATGTTCAAGAAATTCCTGTTATCACAAACCTTATCATATAATTTAACATAAATAGAGAAACCAAAGGCATCAGTAATGCCAACGTTTTTACTGAGTTGTCGTACCACTTCGTTGGCCGTTGATGCGGAGTCTACCTCAATTTGTCGTTCACTTCCATCCATCAATGTTATTGGCAGATAGATTGGTGACTTTGATCTGGTTGCGTGCAATTCTAACCATGATGGTGGTTGTGTGCGAAGACCGTTCTGTATGTGAGAAATAATATATTTAAATGAAAACAATATTTTGATAATTGCATGAATTTAACTTCGTATATCTTGTCTATCATTAAACCACATATTATATTCTAATCTTCATAACTAATTTTACTAGACTTTTAAAAGAATTTCAGTTTAATTTTAACAGACATTTTGGAGTTCTCAGCCATACTAATGATGGGACGTATGACCCGAAACGAGTTTTAAGTGCTGAGATTGCTTCATGGATTATTAGTTTTTTTCTAAAGTTAACCAAATATGTCAAGGCTGGGCGAAGAAAGGTACGCTTTGCCCTAGCCGACCCACTAATTTATTTAAGGATAGCTTTACTTTGAATTAGACTGATTAGCCTGTTTTAAAATATTAAGAAATTTTTTATGTGTTTTTTGCTATTCAATAAATAAATATTATTTTATTCTAACTGAAGAAGTTTATTAAATTTTGTCAGTCCAGTCCACTTGATCTACAAACCTTTAACGTTCGATTTAACCGCTCTTCACAATAGGGTGAATACAATTCCGGTCCGTCTCGTATAAATGCCCGCAAGTATTGCTTAAATTTTTCGGACGGTGAAAAGCAGCCAACACACAAAGATAACAATATCCATCCCTTGGCATAGGACGTGTGATGTGGATTATTTGTCAATTGTTTGCATATTTGACAATAGATTTCATCTCTAAAATTAAAATTAAAGAAACATATTTTTTTAGATAATTCTATAACAAACCTTAAGGTCGTCCTCAAAATACCATGCCCGATAATAAAATGTAATTTCTCTAAATTATTACTTCTAGACGTTAACCAATTCTGATAGTACGCCAATTCATCACTGCTTTCATTAAGCTTTCGCAATTGTTCCGGTAATTTTGATTTTTTCTTCAAAGTACGTTGAATCAGCTTTTGATGTTCGGACTGCGTTAGAATCGGTTGTTGTATCTTTGCGCCCAAACTACGTCCGATTGTTGTGTTCAAATGTTGCATAACCGATACACGACGATGTTCGTCGTCTTCATTCTCAAATTTAGCTTCAGCCATATCGCCCATAAATCTTAAGATTGTCACCCATATTGCCTAAAAAATTGTAAATTAATTAAAATTTTTCTATTATCCTTGCGTTAACTTACCTGAGCCGACACCTGATCCGACAGTACAGATAAATCCAACAGTGACGTTTTCAACTGTTTCTTACTAAATTGATAGGATTGATTTCCCGAAAAATATGTAGCAGCATATTTTGCAAAATTATATTCGGATAAGTCTTCTATTTGTTCAACGGACTTTGGTATGCCAATTTCGGCCTAACGAAAATTATTTTGTAAATAAGAATAATTGATCATTAGTCGATCAATAATATGGACAATAAACACAAAACAAATACTCTTACACCCAAAAAAGCTAAAAAAAAGGTTTCGATATTATTTTTCATTATTTCTAATGACAAAATAAATTTATTTATTCGATAAATTATGCAGAAAAAAGCACAAAATTACAGTAACTGAACTTATATGAATTAATAAAATTTACTTTTAAAAGTGACCCAATTTATAGTTTAATCGCATCACATAAACCGTTAAATTTTAAATTTTTATTTTTCAATATTGCGTAGTGACATAATTTTAGATATGACAATTTATGACGTATATCAAGGATCATATAATAATTTACCCATTTTGACTCTAGAGAATATAATTCAAAATAGTTGAAAATAGTTCAAAATAGTTGAAAATAGTTCAAAATAGTTGAAAATAGTGGAAAATATTTTAAAATATAATTCCAAATAGTTGAAAGTAGTTGAAAATAATTCAAAATTGTTGAAAATAGTTGAAAATAGTTCAAAATAGTTGAAAATAGTAGAAAATAATTCAAAATATTTGAAAGTAGTTGAAAATAGTTCAAAATATAATTCAAAATAGTTGAAAATAATTCAAAATATAATTCAAAATAGTTGAAAATAGTAGAAAATAATTCAAAATAGTTGAAAGTAGTTGAAAATAGTGGAAAATAATTCAAAATAGTTGAAAGTAGTTGAAAATAGTTGAAAATAGATCAAAATAGTTCAAAATAGTTAAAAACAATTCAAAATAATTCAAAATTGTTCAAAATAATTCAAAATTGTTGAAAATAGTTCAAAATAGTAGGAAAAAGCAAATACCATATTTTTTAATAACTAACTATTTACAAAATATTTTTTGCCAAAATCTCATTAGGAACCTTAACGGAATTGTACAATAAAAATTCCTTAAAATACTAAAATTTATAATCTTTACTATAATCTACAAATATTTTTTTATATGATAAAATATAACGATTAATGAATGATATCGTGCGTCACCGTGCTCACACAATGCTCTTAAAAGCTTACATAAAAAATATGATATGATAGTGATAACAGAAAATATTAAAAAATAATATTATTTTAATGAAATTTGCTTTATTTCCAAATTGATTTTGCTAAGTAATGTTGTGTAGTAGATTGTTCTTTTTCATGCCAACAATTTAATTGTTTTTTATTTCTATTCATTTGACTAATTGAAAATTACGTAATTTAGTAAAACAAAATTGATTTCTTGTTGATTTTTTTTTTTATTTTTGTTTAGAAAGATTTTTAAATTGAAAGTTACATAATAAAAAAAATTGTGTGGCATAGAGTGAATTATATTTAAATATTTGCTCTTTAAAATTACTTTATAAAATATTTAATAAAAATAATTAAACTATTGAATATAAATCTCAGGATTTTTGTATGTAAAGAAATAAGTTTGAGCTTTTCATTTAACATATTTTTTTATAATTAGAAAATCAGAAGAGCAAAATGTATTTTTTAAATTTATTTTCATCGAATATATAAAGCAAAAACAAAATATAATTTTTTTAATATTGTTTTATTTTTTTATTTTTAATGTTCATTGATCCCACTATATAAGAGTTTTTTTACCATAGATTTTGATGAATTTGAATTGTGATATTGAGAAAAAGCAAACTTAAATGAAAACACAATAACATAAATATATAAATGCAAGAAAATACAAAATGTATAAGATTTTCTTAAATGATTTTTATTGATATTATTTACAAATTTATTTACAATTGAAATGAACACAAGTATATAAAATAATGTATTATATTTACAAAATAACTTAAAATAAGGAAGGAAAAGTTGTGCAATTTTTCTTTTTCGCATATGTTTTAAACGACCAAACCAAAAAGATATAAATGAGTGAATGAAAATAAATATTAAAAAAGAAAATATCTGTTGTCTATATAAAATTCTAATCTACTAAGTACTAATCTATAGAGATATTTTTCGGTGTATGACTAATGTAGGTATACTACTTTAACTATTATGGATGATATGACATTTTCGATTATTCCATATTACGGTTCAAAATTTGAGGTATATACTATTAGTTTTTTTACATACATTTTTGTTATTGTGATTCGAGAGTAAAAGAGCATACGGGCGAATTAGTGACTCAACCAATTAAGCCAATCAAAAAATCATTAGAAAGTTATTTAATTTTATCAAATAAATCACTTTAAAAAAAAGTCTTAATAGGGTTGTCGAGAATAAAAAATATTCCACTTGTTCCTATATATTATATTTTAGAAGATCCAAAAAGAAGCTAAGTCTTCATGTTTTAATGGCCAGAATTTAAATTATTTAAATTTTAAGAATTTAAAATGTCCCCCATCCATTTTATGCCTGGTGGGTTTGTTTTACTACATTTTTTACCACATCATAGTTCAACATCATCATCGTGTCTTTTACTCCAAAGCGAGGGAGCATAGCGACCATTTTTACCCTTTTTTCTATCTAATACCATGGTTTTCATTGACGACTATATCTCTGACTATATCAAAGGTGGAGTGTTGTGAGCAACTCGCACTAGCCATATTTTTTGGTGATCAATTTTACACTATATATGAGGAACTATAATTATCATAGTTACCAACATAAAACACCAAAAATAAAAAAATGGTATGCAATATTTTTTGAGGTACTAGAATGTATATAATGTACTATAAAAGTATAAATCCCTCTAGTAAAAAAATCCACACTGTCCCCGAATCTAGTCTGGTGTTTTTTTTTAATTATTTAGGGGTATTAATTTAAAATTTAAAAAATGTGATTGATGTACATGGTATCATCAGAAAAATATGGGTTTACAACCCTATTGCTTAATGAGCTATAATTTGTTAATACTAATTCGCCTGTTCGCTCTTTTATACTATTTAATATTTACAGAAGTGCCTTCAAGAAAGCATTCAGTAAGCTTTTTCTTTATAAATAATGAAATAAAATAGATTTTCTGAAATATGTGAAATGGTGTATAGACAGACTACAGCCAAGAATCATAAGAATACACGGCAACTGGCATCGATAACAGTTTACTTGGAATTTTTTTCTTAATTTTACTTTTCTCTTCAAAGGATGAAATCATTTTGCTTACTCCATTCATGCTGTTCTTTGTTTTCGTTTCCGGGCTACTCGAATACTGTAAAAAACCAAACACATCATCGATAACGGCGTTGTCCTCTTCAATGTTAATATCGTGCAGTGGATTTGTTTTTGGCGCCACTGTCGGTGGCTCACGTACATCAAATTGACGTGATAGTTCTGCATATCTGGCCATATAGTTGATTTTCGCTTCATCTTCCCAGTTTTTATTGCCGGCCAGTCGATATTCTTTCTCCTCTTTTTTTCGCAGCAACACCAACTCTTGTAAACGTTTCGATTTTTCTGCGACTCGCCCTTGCAAATGTTTTCGCGTCAAATAGCCCCGGCAATGCGACTGTATGCCAATAAATATTTTCTTTGTTTGAGTAAATGTGTGGGCCAATTGACGAGATTGTATGCAAACTTGTAAACGATGAAAACCCTTTCGCATCAGCAAGAAATCACGTCGATAATGACGACCACGCCATGTTTTCTGTATCATAATTGCGGCAGCACGATGTTTACGTATCCATTTTTTGAAAATTACACGTCTAAAACCACGTTGTAAAATTAGAATATACTTTAGATAGACACGACGTCGCTCCTCTTCCAAGTAAACGTCATGAGCATCTTTCAGAAATATTTTCTCATGTCCGAATTGATAGTCTGGCATATGATCGCCAAATACAGCTTCGCAAATTCGCTCAGCCGCTTGACGACAATTCACTTTGTGAGCCGGTCCAATACCGAACGTTAGATGTCTATATCTTTCCACAAATTCATTGTACGAATGACGTATTGGATATCCAGCACGTCGAATTCGTGCCGTCTCCATCATACCCGAATAACGAAGTTGACGAACACAAAGTGTTTTATCGAAAATCTAAAAAAATAAGGTTGAAAATCAATGACTATAGAGCAATTCCTAAAAACAAACTTACATTTGGTTTCTTCAATTCGTTCGGCTTAACACACCGTATGAAAAATGGATGACATGCTGATAACGTTCTGATTAATGCATCCAATGATGTTCGAAATTGCAGCGACAGAGTAACGGATTTTTTATTTGTGTCCTTCAGATTTTCCGTTGAATACAGATTCAGAAGAAATTGATTTGTTGATTGAATAATCAGCTCCTTTAGGTCCATATTTACCGAATCTCTATTCTTTTCCAAGAAGCCTAAATTGAAATTTTAATGTTTTTTTGTAATTCTACCGATTTTTTTCTGGAAATTCCATGACCATTGTGAAACAAATTTTGATCCGAATCTGTCTCATATACAGCTGCGGTTCCATGACAATTTTCAAACTAATTTCTAGTCAATTTCGACCTTATTGAAATTCGATTTAGAATGCGAAAACACCGTTTCGATTAGTAATCGGGTCGAAACTGACTTGGATGGATTGAAAATGGACATAAAACGATGTTTGTTTTTCTAAGACAGAATCGGATCAAAAATCGCTATAGAAACTATTTGAATAATCTTTTAAAATAAATTTAAAAAATTAAACATCTTGAAAATACATAATTGTCTGTAACTAATAATTATAAATACTGCCAAAATCTCCAAGACGAGATTTTTGCAATTCTTATAATTAAAAAAATTTACCATTTGGATTGTAATTGACTATTCCAGCAAAATGCTGAATGCCAAATGTTGAAGTTTGATCTGATTTCGGTTTAATGTAAATGGTCTTTGTACCATGCGTTGCATGTAACTTGGCCAGCATCGTCACATCGCTGCCTTTTGGAAATTTCGACTCTTCATCAATCAATGCCATAATGTGCAGCGTTTTGATGCCGATCATATCCAAAACGTCTTGATTGTCCACAAAGGCAATGTGTTGCCAATTTATGCCTTCTTTTGTGTATTCCTCTTGTTCCATCTACAAATAGATTTTTTTTTTAGAAAATTACAATTTAAAAGTTAAGAGTTTCGACGGTCCAAAGTGCAGAGTCATAATATCTTTCATTTTTATTTACAAGAACATTATTTTTTTATGGAAACTTTAATTATAATGTTGATAAGATCTGCATGAAATCTTAAAAACAATTTTGTTATGGTTGCACTCACCTTAAAAATATGCTTCACGAAAAATTGCTGCAAACTTTCATTAGCATAATTTATGCAAAGTTGTTCGAAACTATTTGTTGTAAAATTTTCAAAACCAAATATATCCAAAACTCCGATGGAAATTTTATTTTTATTTTCGTCCGTTTTAAAAATCGTATTATTTATTTTATTGACAATCATAATGAATATTTTGCCATAAATCGATTTGACAAATGCATCTCGTGCTTCCAGTGCCTGTTCCTTCGAAATTGATTGAACTACACGTTCGCCTTGAGCAATGATTGTCTTGCGCGTCAAAGCGTCCATCAAGGAGCTCTTTGCAACGCCCAAAAATGTGGCAATTCGGGACAAATTTATGCCGTCATTTATTTCAGTTGCGTCAATATTTTGTACAACTGTTCCTTTGTACTTAAGATTGCCTAAATGTAGTATAGCGGCCAAAAGACGAAATATTTCCCATATTTCATCCTCACTGAACGATAAAACTGTCATGGCTGCCTTTAAATCGGCAAATTCCTGCAGAAAGATATTAATAAAAAATGATAAAAATTATATTTCCCCCTTTTTCGTACCGCAGATTCATTTCTACCATCACAAGTAATCGTTCCACCACCCGTCAAGTACAAATACTTGGAAGCATCTTCCAGCTCTAAGCGTTTCTTTTCGTCTTTTCCCAGTCCCGCTAACATCGAATAGAAAATATGATAATTTCTTTCGCCTCGATTTTGTGAAACAATTCTAGATTTTTCCAGCAAATATTGATCAATTTTAGCACCCCCAATTATGCCAGATTTACTAAAATGAATGTCGATATATTTGCCAAATCTTGACGAATTATCATTACGCAATGTTTTGGCATTTCCAAACGCTTCCATAATTGGATTTGCTTCGATAATTTGCTGTTCAATCCATGAATGTTTGCCACTTATTGCGGCCAAATATTGTAATATCAATTTGGTGCTTTCCGTTTTACCAGCTCCAGATTCACCACTAATGACAATACATTGATCACGATTTTCACGTGCCATCTCTTGAAATGCATTGTCACCGATTGCAAATATATGCGGTGGCTTTTCCCCAATTTTCCTATTACGATAATTTTTTATCTCAGCATTTGTGTAAATCGGTAAAATTTCATATGGATTAATGGCTACCAGCATGCTGCCTGTATATGTCTGCGTAAACATATTTGAACAAATTAATAACAATTTGATTATTTCATGCGATAAACTTTTTTTTATTAATAATAAAATTCCAATTATATTCAGTTCAATAAAGATAAGATAAAAATCATTATTTTATATGCTAATAAAATTGCAAAAGTCTATAAATAAAATTAATAATAATAATTTCCTTTATTTGGTTTGTAACTAAAACTAAAATCGACCTACGCAATAAATTCAAAATCATTCCTAATTTCACTTGAGTAACTCACATAAATTTCCTTTTTCATATACCGTAAGTGTAAATTCCTAAGTATAGCATATTCCTGTAAGTCGCCAAGTGTTATCATATCCTCGACCCCGTTCTGCGATGTAATGTGCATATTTTTAAGAATTTGTTCTTTTTGCAACCACAACTCCTGGCCATCATCATCTCGTACGAGTATTTTATTTTTATCCGAACGGATTGTTTGACCGCCAGTCGGTATGTCAAATTCGTCTTTACCTTTCGGTTGGATCCATATCCATTCACCCTGGATGAAATTGTATTAATTGATTAATATTAAATTAAAAGCTTTTATACAAAAAGTTAGAAATAAATGTTAAATTATTGTATTTATCTTAAATTCTAAAGTATGGGTCCTTTTTAAGGGATCGTCACATTGTGAAATTAAAAAAAACAATTTTGTTTTTCGTTTTCCGATAGTTTATACAGTCTTATAAACACCTCCCCAGTTTCTAAATCGAAATTCGAATTATAGTGGTCGCTACAGCCAGTGTCTTGCGCTTCCGTACTAGAAATTATAATTAATCACCAACAAAATTATATTTATTCATAATAGAATAATCAATAATCATGAACCAAATGAAATAATTTGATGAATGGTTTCATATATACATGCATTTTGTCATCATTTTGGATTTGTTTAATCAGTATGAAAGTGCGAATTTATATTCATAAAGCAATAACTACTCGCATACATCTCAATAAAACAAATTAAATGTTTTAATATTTTAAAAATCAATCATAATAATATTATCGCTCATTATTCAGATATCACGCATATAACTATTAACTAGAAAGGTAAATTAAAATTTGACAATTTGATCCTCACTATTTAAGATCTAATTTAATTCAAAATATGACACGAATTTTAACTCCTTATATAAAAAGAGTAAATACAAGATATAGAGAATAAAAAAATAATAGATAAGAAAAACACTTAGTACACAAAAATATGTCCCTTGAAAGTTTTTTAATTAGGCTACATTGCTACAACTATACTAGTTACCAAAAAAGGAAATTTTTTAATAAGTATTCTCGAAGATAAAAATCTGTCAAATAATAAATCAAAAACTAACCAAGTCTCGCATGACAATCAGCCATGATTCTTATAATTTTTTTCGTTCATATATATAATAAGATTCGGCTGAAGTGTACAATTTACCCCTCTCTTGGATCCTCCCTAAACTTTGTAGAGAGGTAGATGGATTTCCCTTGAACAGCGTTTGTTCTTGGAGTTTGCGGCGCTCGGACCCCTTTCGGAGGGGGAGGGATTTAAAGTTTTAAAATACAATATTTTAATGCGACAAATAACTATACAGAATCAAAGAATAACTAAATTAAACATTTTTGTAGTGAAAACTTAAATGAGGGTATATCCCTTTTAAAAATAGGAGAGGCTTAACTTTAGTATGGAAAATATCGAAATATATGGTCTTGACATGGGCTACAACTTTAGTTCTAAGGGTTTCGGCAGACCCCGGTAAGTAAATTAATACAAAGCAAAAGTTTGGGGGGGGGCGGCAGTCCCCTGATAAGAAGAGAAATGTACAAAAACAGTATTTATTTTTTTTTTCCTCGCCCAGACCATTATAATGTCTAAATTTGCTTTTTTTAAATTTGTAAAAAAATCAATGAAATTAATTTCCTATACAAAATACAAATTTTAAACCATTCCTCCGGGGGCAACAAACTTTGTTCAGGGAAGGTCCCATCTATCATCCTACAAAGTTTGGGGAGCATACAAGAGGGGGAAGAATTCCAAAGTTGAAAGATATTATACGTAAGTTCATTAAGTTAGCTTTTCTACATATTATACATAAAAATACATTTGTGTTTTTGCGTGGTTACGTTGTTGGTACCACACAGAAAATAGATTTATTTAAGAAACATGCTAAAAAAAGCCAAATTATTAATTATTTATAAGGTCAAATCAACCAAAAAAATTGTCTTCTATAGCATTATCATTGTTTTGCAAGCCTCTATCGATTTGCTATCGAGTTCCGTTAATTAAAAAATATTTAAGGAAAAATCAGAAAAACCAAAGGATTATAAGGGATTTTTTTCAAAAATTTAAATTGACCGATTTAGATGAAAAAATCAACAAATAAAATGGCCTTCTATAGCATTATCATTGTTTTTCAAGCCTCTATCGATTTGCTATCGAGTTCCGTCAATTAAAAAATATTTAAGGAAAAATCAGGAAAACCATAGGATTATTAAGGATTTTTTTCAATAAACAGATTTACGTGAAAAAAGTGTATAAATAAAATGGTCTTCTATATAGCATTTGCATGCTTTGTCTGCAGTTTTTTACGTTTTACCATTCAAATTCAAATTCAAATTCATTTATTGCCAAAAAAAAAATATTTACAGTTAAAAAATTAATAATATTGTATAATAATTATTATATAAGTCTAGGCAGTTTTATATATATAACTTTTTCGTAGACATGA
>JANSTW010117552.1:0-17077 GCA_027564275.1 Diadocidia ferruginosa | reverse complement strand
CTTTGTACACGGGAGGCATTTAACGTTCTTAAAAAAAAGTTTTCTCTTTTTATCTCTTTTTCTATAGGATTCATGCACAGGTATAGTAAAATAATGGTTAGTACTCTCGCATCTCCTCTAAACTTTGTAAGGGAATAAAAAAAAGTCTAATGAACCAAATTTGTTCTGAGGAGTTTATGGTGCTTGACCCTTTACCGAGGGGGAGGGTTTTAAAACTGGAAAATTAAAAACACCGAATAAAGTAAAAAATGATGAGGGTCGACTTTATAAGCTCATCTGTAATATTTTTCAAGTGTACAAAATTAGTTCCTGAAGCGCCCAGTACTTTCTTAAAATGTTTAGAGAAGATGTGAGAAGGGAGAATTCTACACTTCAGTCGTTTTTAATATAGAATTGAACAAGAATTACAATTAAATGTCGTACCTTCGACAATTTCTAACCGCTTCTTACAAATCTCTTTTTATTCAGAATGAAATTAAAAAAAAATCTAAACATAAATGTGTCTTTTTTTGTTAATTGTGGTAAAAACATGAACTTGAACAAATTTGAAAAAAATTCAAAATTTTCAAACTTTCGTCTGAAAATGTCTATTATTTTAGACATATTAACCAAACTGTATAAATATTTTGAAAGTGTTGACATTTCAATATATTAAACTGTTTTGAAATTTAAAATAGAGTTAAAAATTACGGAGTTAAATGTTTTTGAGTGTACAAAAACATCAAAAAGTTAATTCAAAAATTGTGTGGTGTCTGAAATATTTTCTAATATAACGTCGTGTTGTACTCAACCAATTACACTATGCCTCACTGCAAAGTTCAAAATCACGGTAGAAATGTGAAATTTTTAAAAAGAAAAAAATCGTTGCGATTTATTGCGGGTGTATATATGTGCGAAGGGCTTTAGTTTAATTACATAAGATATAAAAGATAAATTTTTGTACCTATTATATGTTTATTTTTAAGAATTAAAAAATAAAATCTTGTTTATTAAAGGAAAAACAATTTTTTTTAGGAGTTTTTTTTTAAATTATATGGTTAAAATATCGCGTATTATAATATGAGCCGTCTTTGCGTACATGTTTTCTATATACAAAAACAAAATTAAGTATAAGCGAATATTATATTATAATAATAATGTTTATAATAAATATATGTATTTTAATTTTTAAATAATGAAAATAATATAAAAAAAATTGTTTTTGAAAATAATTACATTTGAGGCATGTACCTTTAACATATAGGCAGCACATTTTTTCCAGACTGGTAATTGCGGTTATACATATATTCATAAACATATCCGACATAATATATGGGTAGGTGCGTTTGCTTGATACGATACAAATTACAATTATTTTTACAAGAATTAATAATATCAAGGATTTTACATTGAACATGATGATAATTTCAGTAACCTTATTTTTTACTATAAAGGAATTTGCATTACAATATTCTTTTATGCGTGTAACCAAATCTGTGTGTTGCACATAATTTTAAGTTTAAAGTTTTAAACTCTTTGTAATTTGTATATATATACCTTTTAATTCAACTTCCTTTTATTTTATAATTTATAGATTTTTTTGCAGACAATGGAATATTGTAAATATTTTTTAAATTCAAAGTTCAATGTAGCTTTTTCAAAATTTTCTTGTATATATAAATAATAATTTGTATATTGTGCCATCAACATTGAAAAGCAATACTATAAGATTGTCTTTATTTTAAATTATAATGATATAACGAATGATGCTACAAATTTAATTTAAATAATTTATAAAGACAAAAGCTATAGGTATTATAAAATGTGAAAATTTAATTAATTTTTTAAGATTCTTCTTATAATTAAAATTGTCGATTTTCAAGGCTATCGCATTTTGTTAAATCTGCGTTAAACAAATTCAATGCAATATATTTTTGATAAAAGCATTTAAGGTGTAAAGTTTTACAAGCTATAAAATATTAATAATATTGAACATGAATTTTAATGAATTTTAATCATTTTAAAATTATTATAATATATAGTGATTCAACAATGTTGCCGTTGTATAAAAATATCAGCAATAAAAACCTTTACGATAAACTTCAATATTCTAGGGCTATCGCAAGGATTTGAGTGACAGTTTGTTTTTAGTCAGAGACTTCGAATCCTATAAATATTATAGATGTTACCACATATCGACTGCCTAGGTCTAATACCCCGAATCAACAATTTTTTTTTTCGAAATTTTATTTTTGATGTAATCTTATGTAAAAAATGATGACAAATAAGATTAAAAATTGGTTGATTGCGGGGTATTAGACCTAGGCAGTCGATATATATAAGAGAATAAGACATATACCTTTATTCATAAAAAATTTAACGGACTCGCTTATTAAAAAATACCAATCAAATAAATATGCTAAATATTATTTATGAATAAAATAAATAAAATTTATTACAAATAAAAAATAGCACATATTATATAATTATTATAAAGCGCAGGGACAACACATATAATTTTACTATAAACCAGTATAATGTTTGTTATAATATCAAGAGCACATTTTAGTGCACCTCTATATATTTATAGATTTATTTTCTTTGCAAATAAAATAAATCAACAATTTTTATTGACAAAATTAACCTTCTTGTAACCTCTTCCATTGAATCAATAAATGTATATATTATGTACCTATATATATATATAGAGAAATAGTCAATATTTTATTGTATGATTTACAGAAGCTAGGTCAAATATTTGTGGCACTGAAACAATTATATATAGTTGTACCTTTTAATTAAACTGAAACAAGGAAATATATATGGAATCGAAATATATAGTAACAGAACAAATATTATATAATAGGCTCCAATTTAAAATATATTCCTAAAAGGATTATCAAAGCTCTGTCATAATGAACAACAAAAAGCAAAGAGTTGACTATAGGAGCCACTCAGAGGAAATACAAAAAGCCGATTATATATAGAGCTTTCGAAATAAACATTCGGATTGCTGATGAAAGAATTATATTCAGAAATAGACTAGGACTACCTAGTACATATATAGTTCATAGTTCGCAAAAATTTTTTCATTGCAAATATCGTAGCGGGTTAAAATTATTGTTTGTCGGTATGAGTAAAAAAACATCAAATTTTTTTGAAGGTTCTTGCGTATGCTGGAACCACAGGCTTCGGCGAATAGCTGGAGCCACATAATATTGCAAAAGTATTCACTTTTTGTTGATCGATTAGCCTGTTCCTAAATTTTATATTTGTTGACACTCACGATCGAAAAAAAGTAAATATTTTAAGGTTTATGTTTGATTGAGTTATTGATAATATAAGTCTTCTTAGATGATGATGTAGACCATATTATTTGTACTAATAAATAAAACAGCACAAAAAACCTCTTTTTATTCTTTGGTTTCGTTTCCTTTCAAAGATTTGTTAGAAAAATCGAAAACGTTTAGGGTTTTTAATATATATATTTTTTAAATGTAAAAAATTATTTTGTGATTTTTCTATTTATTATGCCTCAAAAATAAAGGAATAAAGGAAATTTTTTAAATTAAATGTTACGGTGCAAATACAACATACATTGTCGAATACTGTGCACTCTGGACGTAAATATTAATTTTAAATATATTTTAACGGTCGTTTAGATAGATGTGTATGTTGTTGGTGGTCGAGAGCCTGCTCCAACAACGTAAATATTAATATAATAGAATATCTTATGTATAAAAACAAAAAGATAACAATAAATCATCATTATCATCGTATCCTTAACGTCAAATCAATAGAGCATATAGATTATAGAGGCATTTTACGTTTTTTTTTCAACTGATATCATCTATATGACACTATATAGATAGGATTTCTTCTTTCTCATATAATATTATAATGTAAATCCAAATATAACCTTTGTGAGATTCAGACGAGTTTGTACATAATATAGTTTGGTCTATGTTCGACGATGAAAACCAATGCGTTATCGCTTATCAGATAACTATAATTTATTCTTTAATGTATTTACCTTATATAGCAAGTAATATATTTACACATATCGACAGAAAAAATCTTATTTATACGCAGTTTGGGTAATTACTTAGAATAAATGTATATCTTATACATTTTAATAAGCTTTACTAAAATGTCCAAATACCGAAAATAATTCTTTTATTTATATTGTGTACATATAACATATAGCTATAGGTATGAATCAATGAGTATATTAAATTTTAATTAGATTATAATATGTTCATAGAAGAAAATCAAATTAAATTCTAATAATGTGGCAAAATTTGCTCTGTTCTGAAAATGTATTATATTTTCACTGTGAATATAATATAGTTCTAGAAATATAATATGTTTTTGCATGCGGAGAAACATTACTAAGTGATGGCGAGCTTCCTTTATACTACTCCAATTTTTAGATAATTTTTTGCTCTATATACAGTTATGGGCGCTTCTTTTATATTATGAGAAAACATGTTATCATTTCGATCACGTTCAAGTACTTCTACATATTATATTTATCATTGTGCTACATTCTATACAAGTTGAGTTAACTAACATACACTGACTATCTAAAGATATGCATGTATGTGGATGTAAAATAAAAAGGTTTTATTTTGTCTAGAACAGAGCATATAGTCACAACTACTCATTTAATCAACAACGACCGTAAAAAAATTGTTAATAAAATATATTCAATATACCCTATATAAACCTATAAAGTAGAATAAAACAACTCTATTTGATCAATGCTTTTGATTAAAATCTGATTGTACATTGTTCGAATATACCCTGTCCAATGTGCATAAGGAACTTGGTTCTGCTCGAGAAAAAAAAACTATTTGGTATAATATATAGTTATATTATGTGAAGGAAAGAAAAATGCTTTTGTAACACAGAGTATTTATTTAATATGTACATATGTTGTAAATGTACTTAGTTATAGGAATATACAATATATACAAATTATAATATGTATCCACAGAATCCAAAATAATATGAATTCTATGCTATGTATATATAAAACTAGATTATAAAATTTATTTATTCGTTATACTCATGAGAAGATCGGTGTAGTGTTGTTGATGGCAATGTAGATTTCTATATGAACATGTGAAGATGAAAAGCGTACATATATTATAAGCGTATATATATATATAATAATTATATATATATGTATATATATAAAAGCTCAATTGTAAATCTATGTGCAAAATTTAGCTACACAGCAATTATATTCAAAACAGTCGCAGGGTTTATACTCCAAGTTCCGAATCTCGTGAGTTAAACCGGATTTTTAAATTTATTTTGGAATTGTGGTATTTAAGTTGTTTTTTATAAACATTATTTTCTTCGTTTCTAAACAATTCTTTTTTATAATAGTGTTCTGAAATATTATTTTTCTTTGTTAGGGTTAAAAGTATTTGCTTTAGTTTTAAACATAAACATACGTAAGTTATTGAAAATAAATATTTTATTATGAGCTTATAGGCCTTTATATGAATATTTCTAATTCTATCACGTAAACTACAAAAAATATACCACTATTCGCCACTGATAAAACAATACATTAAATATCGAATGCCTAGGTCTGATATCCCTATTCGTACCACTATTCGCCACTGCTAAAACAATATATTAAATAATATATAATCATATATAGTATACTAAACTAACCGTATATATTTAGTATATAAGCGTGATATGGTGAACGAGTAAACAGAATTGTAATTGAGTTAATTAAATTTTGGGTAACACATGGTAGCGCAGTATATACTAAAATTAACTGGATCATGCCACAAATGTTTCTTAATTTAATAAAATTATATATTACAATTACAAGAATTATTATTATTATTATTATTATTATTATACGGACATGACGTGACAAATTAATACAAAAAAAAAACAAATTCTATAATTTATTGAAGTCAGCTATATGAACAATAAGCAATATTTTTTTTATTATTATTATTTTTATTCTAATTTGTTGAACTTTAAAGAAATTCAGTAGATCTATATTCTATAATTCTATATGTACAAAAGTTAAATAATACAACACAAATGTTAGAATTTTTAGAAATTTATGTATCTTTTTTGTATGTTTTGTAAGCTATGCCTTTTTGAAAGGTAAAAAGAAAGAAAACGGGATGCGAGGATGTTTTTCGTTGCAACCACAACGTAATAAGTAAAATAAAAGAAAAATGACTCACCGAATCCACGCAATTACAGTAGCTGCGGTTGAGTCTGTTTACGCCTCGGAATGGGAATTTCAGCAGCGGATACGGACACCTAATAATTATTATTATTAAATGTTTCACATAATGTCATAATATCACGTTGTGAGAACCATATAGTTCTAATTAAATAGGAATTACGTATCAGATCGAACTGTATGGCTCTCATGTCGCGATATAGGTAGCTGATGTACGAAGGAAATTAGACAATATCAAGGGGACAATATAAATTATAAATACCTCGTTTCCATGGGCATTTTCAAACCATTTTCAAGCCAATTTCTGTTAAAAATGCCCATGGAATCGAGGTAATAGAAAGACAAATTAACAGAAATAGACGCAGGAACAAAAAAAACTTACCCGCATATTTTGCCAACGCTACGTGGACAACGACTGTAAAAAATATAAAAATAAGGGAAATATGGGAAAAGGAATGGCTGTAAAATGCAACTCTTTATTATAATAATAATAGTATGTTGATAAGATTTATATTTGAAATATGAGATGACATACTTATTTACGGTTAGAAAATATGGAAATAAAAAAATACAGATTGAAGCAATCTTTTGACTTTCTCGCATCTTTATACAGTTTTAACCACGTATATGACTAAACTATATATATATAGATATTTAGTGTAGGGATATAAACAATGATTCTGTAATAATTATGGAACTATATAATTAATATAATATATTTATATAATTAATATTTTGGAAAACTGGTTGGATTGGATTTATAACGGTAGAGTTTTTCAAAAAGAGCAGACATTTTTCGATATAGACGTCGAGGGGGCCAAGATACAGTAGGTATTAGTTTTTTTACTCAATATCTTCGCGAATTGGATATTAGGGTGAGCTAATGATCCAAAGGACTTTTCAATAAGTGTGCACATTTTTCAATTAGGGCATGAAAAGAGGAAAAATCCATTTCCTAAAAAAAATTGGAGCTTCGCCACAATGAGCTCAAATAAAGCTCGGTTACTACTAGTATTTTTTTTTCAGTAAACCGTACAAATGTTTTTTTGTATTGTATGAAAAATAAAAAGAGAACAATTTTTTCGAGATTGTTCTACTTTTCACCCATAAATCAAAAATTGTTGAAAGGGCTAATGATAGCACACCCTACAATCAAAAACTTGAAGGTATCGATTTAAAAAGAAAAAGCCGCCTAACGTCCAAATAAAAAAAATTCTGCCCTTTTTAAAAGAAATGTCTGTAGATATACGTTGTTTTGCACAATTTCAAAACTTTCTCTATTTTCATGTAGCTATACGTATATAGAGAAAGTAAAAACAAAGAATTATAATGAGATTGTTTATACCATAAGTTTTAGTATACACACAACGATAATAAAATGGAACAAGACATTATAAGCTTATATAAGTCTTCCCGTTCAGATGTTTTCCTCGCAGCATTCGTTACTTAGCTTATGCAGTGGTGTATAATTTTTAGATGTTGTTTAGTCCATGTTTCCACAAATCATTGTGGTGCTGCAACTTTTATTAAACTAAATAACTAAAAAGTTAAATCAAATCCGTTGAATATATAAATTCATTATAAAAACACTTCGTTATATAATATATGTACGTACATATATATTATTTCTTTATTTATTATATATAAACATAATATATACCTATATAGTTCTCTTACGGAAAAGAAAAGATGTTTCAAAATTAGTACCTTTACACTTTAAAGACAAATGCAAAAGAAAATTGTTTATTTTCCATCTTTTCATATTAAAAAGATAAAGTGCATTGACTTTTTTTTCAAAGATATCTTTTTTTCTCCTCAAGTTTGACTTTTTTTTAGAAAAAAAACGTTGCTTTGTTTCATTCCTGAGAATCTATTAATTTTTGTTATTTTTTTTAATTTCGTGGTTACATGAAAGTGTTATTTAAATCGTCTATATTGTAGCAATAATAACCGTAATTTTAAATTATTTTACATTTTTTGTACATATATGAAATCTTATTACATTACAAAAAATCATCGTCCCGCCACTGATGTACATATCTAGAATATTATTTTGAATAAAAAATATACTTTTAAATGTTTTATTTCTGAATATGACATTCAAGAAAATAGATTTTTCTCTTTGGTGTGCGAGAAAAAATATGTGTATTTTATTATAATAATGCCAAGGAAACATGATGTTGTTTTCCATATATCAGAGAAAAGTGCAGAAAAAAATTACTGTAAGTTTGTGGTGTAACAGCAGCTGGATATAATTCACTTTACTATTATAAATAATTTATAATTTTACCTATTATTTTGTAAATTTGAAATATTGTATAACTTTCGCATTTGGAATATTTTATTATATACCAATACCCATTATTATTAATTAATTATTAAATAATTAGTTTTACTTACAGAAAGAATAAAATATTTGTATTATCAATTTTATTAATTACAGTGTTATTTGTAAACTACAATTAAAAAGGAAATGGCTATACTAAATTAAAGTATAACACAAAAATTGCTTTACGTATGTATATGTACCTATAATGCTCAATTTACACTACACCTTTTTTCTCCTTATGTGCCTGTCAAAAAAACAATAATAATAATAATAATAATAATAGTAAATATTAATTGCTTTCAACTTGATTTTCAAAGCATCCAAAAATAATTTTTTATATCCAAATAAAAAGTGATGTATGTAAGTATAATTGTGTTTTATAGTCGTTTACGCTTAAACTTTAATTTTTTTATACATTTTGTGCATTATTGGCCGCAATCGGAACACGCTAACGACTACCCTACATATACAATTTTGATGAATGAAATTTACTGAGAGTTAAACAGATATTTGCTCTAAGTTAAACAGATCTTCTGAATTATATTGTAAATTTAAACGTCTTAAGATCTGCTGCAAATTCAATTTATTACCGAAAAAAACTTAAAAAGTTATTTTAATATTTTCATATGCAGTTGAATTTAAAAAGAAACTCTTTAAATGTTATTTAATACGGTAAAAAAAGATTCAAAAAGTAATAATATACTCATTAGTCAAATTACATTATTATAAAATTTAATTTATGTATAATATTTTATACCGGGCAAAAATAAAATTTTTCGCAAAATAATTCTACTTTTTAAATTAGTTATTATATATTTCATAAAAAGCTGTTTCAATTTACATTTTTTTTAGGGAGATTTTGTATGTACCTATTCTATGTATAGTATTGTAGTATATTATATATAATATATATATTTAAATATGATTTATGTTTCTCACAATCAAAACCGTTTGTAATTTATTAAATTATGTAAGTATATAACACTATATAATATATGTATTATATATATATATGTGTTTATTATGTAGAGCTCTATATTTATATTTCAAAATTTTACAGCAAATTTTTAATTTCATCAACTATAAAAAGTGTGATTCATTGAAAATTAGTTCATTCAAAAAAATATAAGCTTTTTCTTGGAGACTGCAGTATTAAGATTGTATATTATATGTGTACTTATATACATTAAAAAATAATTTGTACATTTTACACAA
The DNA here is from genome assembly GCA_027564275.1 of Diadocidia ferruginosa. Classification (NCBI taxonomy): domain Eukaryota; kingdom Metazoa; phylum Arthropoda; class Insecta; order Diptera; family Diadocidiidae; genus Diadocidia; species Diadocidia ferruginosa. Next base: position 7,325 of record JANSTW010117552.1, on the reverse strand, counting down.
TTTTTTTTTCTGACTATTTTAGAATCCCAGAAATTCGTTATGGGATGAAAAAAGACTGCGATTGCTATAGTCAGCAGTTTAATTCGTTCATTTTTTCCATCAAAATCTGTTTAATTTAGATTTTGAAAAAAAAGTACCCATGTATAGTCGAAAATTATTTTTTGTCTGTTTTCGGACTATTTTAGAATCCCAGAAATTCGTTTAGGAATTGTTAAGGGATGTAAAAAGACTGCGATTGCTATAGAGTGCAGTTTAATTCGTTCATTTATTCCATTAAAATCTGTTGATGATTTTGATTTTTTTGTCTGTTATCTGAGTATTTTAGTATTCAAGGAATTCGTTTAGAAATCGTTCAAGTATGTAAAAAGATTGCTAAAGAAGGCAGTTAAATTCGTTCCATAAAAATCTGTTGATTTTAGATTTTGGAAAATCCCTATGTCCACAATTTTTTTTTGTCTGTTTTCTGAGTATTTTAGAATCTGGAGAATTCGTTAGGGAAATCGTTTTGATGTAAAAAGAAAACATTTGCCTTCAAATTTTGACAAAAGTAACAGGCGAGCAGAATTCAGTAGGAGCTTAGTTTTAGCTTTAGCCAAACTTTGACCAAGCTTTAGTAAAGCTCTAGCTTAGCTTTATTTAAGCTTTAACTAAACTTTAGTCAAGCTTTAACCAAGCTTTAGCTAAGCTTTACCCAGGCTTTACCAAGTTTTATCCAAGCTTTAACTAAGCTATAGACAAGCTTTAGTAAAGTTTTATCCAAGCTTTAGCTAAGCTTTACCCAAGCCTGAGATAAGCTTTAATTCCTACTGAATTCTGCTTGCCTGTTACTTTTGTCAAAATTTGTAGGGAAATGTACTGAAAAATTTTTGATTTATCAAATAAACATTTGTATGGTTTCCCTGAAAAAAATTTGAGAGGAGTTGCGCCTCGTTATGAGCTTTAGCTTAGGCTTTGTCAGGTTTCTAATCTATGATTGATGCGTCGTAAGGAGCTTCTCGCTAAATTTTTTTTCACAAAGCCATACAAATGTTTTTTGATAAAGCCAATTTTTTTCAGTATATTTGCCTACAAAATTTTACAAAAGGTAACAGGCGAGCAGAATTCATTTCCTACATTATCATCACCGATATTATTTATCGTGCGTTTTTGTCCCTATTGCACTTGCACTTTGATATATTTCTCGTATGAAAGGTACTTCTCGCTTAATTTTCAACCAATATTTATTATTCCTTAATGGAAAGGCCTCTAAAAGACAATCTTGTCATCAAGGTGCCTTTATATATTATAGTTAAGTTAGCAAAAACACCAAATAAATACATCGGATAGTATCATTATACTTAAATAAAATAAATTTAATCTTACCCTTCACCGAGATTTTAGTATTAAGTATATTAAAAATTTTTTAATTTATAATTTAATTAATTGATATATAAAGTCGAGGTCATTTTCGCGGTCTATTTATGGGTTGGTAAATAGTACAGTACATACTTTTTTATATTATATCGCGAATAATTTTAATTTTATGATAAGCTTAACTTTATATTAAAGCTTTAAAATGAATATTTAAATATTTTTATTTTATTTGTTTTATAATGAAAATGTTGTGTAATTTTATATTTATGTCTATAGGTAATGTACAATGTTCATCACTATATAATCGTATATTTTGTTGTACGTATGAGTATATTTTAAGTATTTAAACACAAAAAAAGTTTATTGCCTTTTCCCAAAATACATTTTATTATGGTTCTTCATTCTATGTTTATATGTAGAATGTACATAATAATATAAAACCTATATAGTATATAGCTATTATGTATGCCTCATAAAAAAAGATTAGCAGAAGCTTTAGTATAGTCTTAAGAAGATTATACGTCTATATTATATAATATTTACAGTAAGGCAGATATCCATAGCTTTATTGAAGCATATTTAATGTATACCCAAGAACAATAAAACATTTTTGTAAGATTAATTAGACATGGCATTATGTATTTAACAAAATATTATATCATATTTTATATAATATATAAAATATTTTGTTTATGCAAAATTAAGTTATTAATTTTATTACTATATTATATAATTATATATATGTTAGGTATTTAGATAATAATTATGATTTAAAAGCGGTTTGAGTTTACATTTTGCTCATATTATTTAATGTACCGGAATTAAATAATTATTTTCTTACATTCATCCATATACTTCAGTATATAGGTACTGACAAAACTCCACCTTTGATATGGTCCTCAATAAAAATCTCGGACACGATATTGATACAAAAGAGCAAAGATTAAACGGTTATATTTTGAGGATTTAAATATTTTATTGTCAGTGGGCGTTCAAGAACAAACAAACAAGAAATTATAATAAGTAAACTTGAAAAAATTAAACTTATGTAACGATAACAAGCAAACTCTTTCTAAAAAAGATTCTAAATTAAAAAAATCATAAGATAAAAATAAAAAAATGTCAAAAAACAATAAACAGAAAAAGTACCTATATTAGTTTAGTTAAAATCAACAGATTTAGATGGAAAAATGAACGAATGAAACTGGAGCGAAGTGATTGAATCATAATCAACGTCGAATTTCGAAAAACGATCGATAATCCAAGAACAAAAGCTATACTATAATTGTTTGATAATAATTTTCGATCATTTTCAATCACCTCGCCTTTAGTCTCTATATAGCAATCTCTGTAGTTTTAATCTATTGAAAATTTTATAGATATAGAAACTAAGTTGAAACATACTTTCAATTTGTTTTTAAACCGTTCAGTTTATAAAAATAGATTTTTATATTTTTTTTATATATCAAAAATATGTTTATAAAAAATTAATTATTAGTAATTTACATGAGCGAGCAAATAAAAACTAGATAATTATTTGAGCAGCAGCAATTTGTATAATTTTTGACTCCAGCGTGCTGAGCAGCGAGGCAAAAAATTATATCAGGCAGTAGCGAGACTAAAAGTGATTCGCTTCGATCTCTACAACATAATTTTTTTCTAGTGTACCATAAATTATGGTCTTTATATACATAATATATATTATTATATATTTAGCTATTGCCTATTTAAAGATGTACCGTGTAGAGAGCTTATTATTTCGATATTTATGTTATACATAAAATTATATTCTTATGTTATAACACCCAGCTATACAAAACTAAAACAGGATACAGAAATATGTAATTTTATTTATTTAATAATAATCGATTCCCTAATGTCTTATTAATTTCTTCTTTTTTGTTTGCCTTGCTTTAACAATACATAATGTATATAATATAGCTAAACTTTTACTAAGCTGTATCAGTGGCTAGCGGTCAATGCTTTTTATCTTCGATTAGCAGATAGGATTATATTGTAAAAGTTGCTATACACCAAATTCAATTAGCCCAGCCCGTCAATGAAAATTATGGTATCAGGTAAAATGATCCTTATGCTCTCTCGCTTTGCAATTAAGAACACAATGATGATGATAAAATCTAAAATAAAATAAAGCTCAGTCATCGATTTGTATACTGAAATTTCATCACAAGCAAGGTTCTATATACAAATGTATTTATAATTATATACAGGGAGCAGTACCTTTCTAAAATATTATATATTATAAATTGCTTGCACCACCTTTCGACGGTACATCCTTTCTAAATAAATAGCATATTATAAAATATTTAAACCTAATATACAAAATATATTAATTGCATACAGTTTAATTAAGTTTGAAATACAATTCATTTTGATGAAACCATGGAAAGATTTACGAATTTAAGAAATAAGGATATAAATTATAGATACAATATCCTCCGCATTTATGAATTCACAAACATATATCTTATGTATCTATAATAATATACAGAACATATAATATATTTATATATGTTACAAAAACTGACGAGAAGAAGAAAATTTTGTAGAATGTTTCGAATAAAGCAATAACAGTGTCTTACTGCTTTAATTTTAGAAAAAGATTATTTTGTAAACAAATTTCAAAAGCTTTTTAAATTATTTTCAAAAGATTATTTTGTAAAAAAAACAAAAGCTTTTTCGATGAAATTCTTTTTTCTGGTATGTTTAAATTAACACTTCAATTCAAAATTAAAAACAAAAATATACATTTGTTGTATATACAGACGTTACCAATTTTATTTTTTTTTTTATGTTTTTCTGTAAAATGCCATATTTATTTTACAAAATTTAAATTAAAAATAAAGGCAAACATTAAAAAAAACTGCACAAAAAACTACTACATTATTCAATTAAAAATTTTTCAATTAAAAATTTATATACCGAAGGCCTAACTTTGACTTCTAATAAAAACTAAATTTCAAAAGTTGTTTCGATAAGTAAATTTTGTTTAACAATGAAATTCACGATTAGTTCGATTCTAATCTTTTTTTAAAATATTATTTTTTCAAACTTAAAGTAGGTAATGCTTAAACACAGAAACCAATGTAATCAAAATGATGCGGTATATTCTCAATATAACACAATAAGTGAGTATTCCATAAAATGTGTTCAATGCTCTACGCTTTGCTTCTGATATAAATGGAGCATTTACGAATTACGAAGTTAGTATATATAGAAATGTTATGGGTTTATAGTTTATATAAGTATTATATAATAAAGTGACTTGAAATATTACGAGGTGAATTTATACAGAAGAATTTTATGGAATGTAGGACTTATATCAATTAAACAAAAAGATTAGATAAAGATACGATGAACTAACCATAATACATAATTAGACAATACGTGCAAATTAATTGAGGTTATAAACTGTGGTAAAATTGCATTATTTAAAAAAAATGTATGCTAGTATTATTTGACCAAATAAAACAATATTTATCATTGTTTTTAAATACATATTTAAATTAGTTTGCGCATTCTATTTCTATACATCTACATCCCGATTTTTAATTTTAAATAACATCAGAAAACCTACCTAAAGATTCCTTAACGAATTCCTGGGATTCTAAAATAGTTAGAAAACAGACAAAAAAAATTGTGGACTTTAAGGTATTTTTTAAAACCAAAAATTAACAGATTTGAATGGAAAAAACAAATTCTTGGGATTCTAACATAGTCAGAAAACAGAAGAAAAAAAATGTAGACGATACATGGGGATATTTTTCAAAATATAAAATCAACAGGTTTTAATGGAAAAAATTACCGAATTAAACTGATTTCTATAGCAATCGCAGTCTTTTTACATCCCCTTAACGATTCCCTAACAAATTCCTGGGATTCTAGCATAGTCAGAAATCAGAAAAAAAAATTGTGGGCGATACATAGGGATATTTTTCAAAATATAAAATCAACAAAATTTGATGGAAAAAATGAACGAATTAAAATTAAACAGACAAAAGAATTGTGGACTATACATTTGGTTTTTTTTTTTCAAAATCTAAAATCAACCAATTTTGATGAAAAAAATCAACGAATTAAACTGATTTCAATTGCAATCGCGTTCTTTGAACATTCCCTAACGATTCCTTAACGAATTCCTGGGATTCTAAAATAGTCAGAAAACAGACAAAAAAAAATAATGGACTATACATGGGGATTTTTTTCAAAATCTAAATTCAACAGATTTTGATGGAAAAAATGCACGAATTAGACTGATTTCTATAGAAATCGCAGTCTTTTTACATCCCCTAATGATTCCATATTGAATTCCTAGGATTCTAAAATAGTCAGAAAACAGACAAAATAAAATGTGGACTTTACATTGGGATTTTTTCCAAAATCTAAAATCAACAGAATTTGATAGAGAAAATGCACGAATTAATCTGATTTATATAGCAATCGCAGTCTTTTTACATCCCCTAACTATTCCTTAACGAATTCCTATGATTCTAAAATAGTCAGAAAACAGACAAAAAATGGTACTATACATAAGGATATTTTTTTAAATCTAAAATCAACAGATTTTGATGGAAAAAATGAACGAATTAAACTGATTTCTATAGCAATCGCAGTCTTTTTACATCCCCTAACGATTCCTGACCGAATTCCTGGGATTCTAAAATAGTCAGAACACAGAAAAAAAAATTGTATGGGTATTTTTTACTATACGCCAACGTAGCAGCACATTCTACGCGTATTTATATACATTTCGAGGTGCAACTTATGAGAGTAATATCTAAATTGTTATAATAATATATTACAATATACATATGTATTATGTATAAATTATAAAATTTTCCATCTGCTTCTATTATACTATAGACTTATAGAGTATAGAATCATAAATTTGTATATCCTATCTTTGTTCTATATCATATTATAATCACTCGCATGCTGTGAAAGAGTGACACTTTTTTAACAACATTCAAATAAGGTAAAAATGATATCTGAACCATTTTTTAAGGCCTATCGATATCGTTCTGTTTTAAGAATTTTTACCATATTTTAATTTTTTACTAAGTTTACCACGGAATTATCATGAACAATGAGACTTTTCCGTTGGTAATTTAGTCAGCTATTATAGTTCGGAAAAAGCTACCTTTTGTTCAAAATGTATATGTATGTTTAAAAAAATGTTTTATTTGAAAAGTGCCTCTCTTGTAGAATTTACAATCTAGTGTAAATATTAATACAATTTGTTGTTGTTTAATAAAATTCAATAAAAGGACTCTGTGCATAATATGCACAGAAGCAATTATACTGGTATAAATTTGACTTTACAGAATTTAAATAAAAACGTTCTAGGATAAACAAAATGTATGATACAAAAAGTATAGATAAGATAATTTAAATCATCATTTTTTCTTTTAATTAAGCCAATATAAATATGCGAAATTACAGAGTAATGGTAGGTAAAGATTTATTACTTCATTAATTTCGCATATATATTGCCTTTATTTGAAGAAAAAATGATGATTTGTTTTATATACATTTAATATTCATAAATAGCCGAAAATAAACGTTGAAATGTCTTCACAACAATTTAATGTTGATAAAATATCGTCTTAAAATGTATGACATCGTTTGAAAACAACTTTACCCAATTGTATACACGAGGGTAATATCAAAACTTAATACGTCATCAAATCATTAAACAACTATATAAAATAATGTATCCACCAATACGGAGCCACCCTTTATCCCGTTTTCCAAAATCCATTTGACCAAAATCCTCTTTTTTTTTGTAAATCCCGTTTTCCAACATTCCGTTTTTCAAAATCCTTTTTTCGAAATCCCATTTTTTCTGAAATGTTTTTTTTGTATTCCTAAATGAATATATAAACATTTGAAAATTATTTTTCTGAAGCAATATTAATGTTTTTTTGTTAGATCCTATCAATTGGCCGTAT
>JANSTW010117441.1:0-17092 GCA_027564275.1 Diadocidia ferruginosa | reverse complement strand
AATAAATCTTACCAGAATTGGACAAAAAATCATAAATCGAGCTTGTACTAGTTCAAGATCAATTTTGAAAAAAAAAAAATGTTCTACAAAAATGATCAGGATAAATGGGCGCACATCGAAAATATGGTTGTTGCAATTTTGACACAAAAAGTGGAATTCACTCCACCCTAATAAACAAGAATGAAAAATTTAAATAACAAAATTCAATAGTTTTTCCATACCTTTTTCATATATATTACCAAAAAAATATTCTGATCTTCAATATTTTGGATCATTCCATATGATATGATCGAGATAAAAAACTATATAATACAATAAGTGCAAATAATGAATCATTTGATTTTCTATATAGAGAAATTAACCACAAAACATTCGCATTGTACTTTAACAAAACAAATATTATAATCGAATGTTTTGATTAATACAATTTTATCTTTAATAAAGTCATTATGCAAAATTACAAATGTATAGTTCGACATATTTGATTTTAATATATTAAATTTGATGTAATATATATTAAAAACAAATATGTTGAATTACATTTGTAATGTTTCATAAAAATGTCTTTAATAAAGATAAAAGAATGAACTTTTTAATAATTTGATGACATTCAATTATAATATTACATATAGTCGATTTGAAAACATTGAAGTGTCTTCAAAAAACACTTAATGTTGAAAAAAAATATAAAGGTATTTCTTTTTTTTAAAACAAATATTGCAAAAAAATTTTAAAATAAATATTTAATAAATAAAATATATATAAAAATAATTTAATAACAAAAATAAATGGATGGATATAAAATAATTATAATTTTTAAAATTAAGATTGAAAAAACGGGTCGTTTTTAGAGTATATTTAAATAATTTATACATTTTTTTAATCTTTTTGACATATTTATTAGAGATTAAGTATAATTTTGGTCTACATATTTTTATTTTTAGAATATGAATCTGATATTTTTTTTAATTATTTTTTAGTTTCTAGAATTACAACTCTATTTTGAGATAAAACAGGGAAAAATCAATTTGATTTTTAGCGGTTGAAAATTTTGCAAAAATTGGACTAATCTACTGCAGCCATAAATTGTACAAAACTACAAAGTAAAAGACAAAATATTTAGGACAATAATCAAAAAGGCGATAATAAAATCTCAAATGGTCTGACCATATTCATAACATTTTTAGCGGTCATCTTTCTTAGTATCACACCATAACTTTCTCTTTCTTATACTCTCACTCACTCCTCTCATTATCTTCTCTATTAAATTTTCATACTCACGTTTCCTGAAACACATTCATTGTACCATCTTTCAACGACTCAACGTCTAATCTACTTTTTCACTGTTTCAATTTTTCACTTTCTCATCCTCCGACATACTCAAACACACTTAATTGCCTTATTACAATATCTTTCTCTCATCATATCATATTATATATCTACATATTGCAAAAAGAGAAAGACAGGAACAAAAACTGTTATTTACTAATACTTCCTATTAATAAAATAAAATAATTTTAAAACAATTTAAATTAGAATTTAAATGTAATTTTAAACAATTTAATAATAATTTATAAAATTCATTTTTGTTACTTTCTTTCTCTTTTTGTGAAATGTAGATAGACCATAACATAATGCCGTCGATATATCACTGACTCACTCCTTCACTTTCTCATTGTCTCACTGTTTCACATTATTACTTTCTATTCACTCACTTTTTCACTGTTTCATCCTCCCACACTCTCAATTTTCCTATTCAATCTCATTCTCGCACTATATTAAACTCAGAGAATATATAAGTAAGAGGAAAGAACACCGAGAGAGAACTGTGTACAAATCAAATGCAAAGCTAACAAAGATTTTGTGTAGCCATTTTATAAGATCTGTGAATCACATGCAATTTTTCTCTATTCTATGATTAAGCTTAATCATGCTGCCCTATAAATTTCTTAAATCATCAGTTATCAATGATCAGCGGGTTTTTAGACTATATGAGAAACCCTATCTGTTTATTTAGTGTAACCTTTTTACAGTGCAGACATAATTTACCAAGCAAAAGGATTCGTGTTGAATAAGATTTTATTCGTAATTGTTTTTAAATTAATAATCTTTTCTTCTCATGTCTATTTCTACTGTATTTTGAGCCTTTAAGGATATCGCACACCTAGCCGCAACAAGCGATAACAAGCGACGCGATATAAAGAGTCAGTTTTTTTAACATACAAACCCACAACAACAAATATTTTGTTATAATTTTGTTGTTGTTTTGTATGTTAAAAAAAATTACTCCTTTAATCGCGTCGCATGCTATCACCCAAGTGTGCGCGCACCTTCAACATTTACCTTCATATAATCTGATTTAAAAAAAAATCTTTACACTCATTTAAGCTTTCAAATTCTTAATCAAAACATTCATCTAAATATAAACATAACATTAAAGTTTGTATAAATTTTAAGCGCCAAATTTGAAGATTTTAACTTTACTTTGTTTTCTTTATTAACCTATGTACTACACCAGAGCACTTGTTGCGCAACTTTTTTGCTTATAGCTCCTTGATCCACGAAGTAAACAAAATATTTTATTTTTAATATTTACTTGTATGGATCTTCGAACTTGTAGTTTAAGGTCTTTACACTAATATACAGTACAAAGTTCGATTGATTTTTTTTTAATTGTAAAATGTCTGTCGAAAGTTTTGCAAAATAGTTTTTTTGAAAAATCGGTCGTACTTAGCGCTGTATATTAGCGTAAAGACCTAATACTACAAATTTAGTAAAATAAATCTTAAAATAATATATACTTTATGGATCAAGCTATGAAGCTAAAATGAAAAAAAGTTGCTTTGGTGTAGTACATAGGTAAATAAACTATCAAATCTCAAAAACCGAAACTCTAAAGCTGCCACATTAACTACATTATATATAATTGGATCAATTTATTTATCTTTTATAAAAAATGTTATTTTTCATTAGGTTTAATTTGGCACATTGTAGGCCTGCATCGATAGTCTGGTTATCTGTATATATGTTTTTTAACTTTTATTTAATTTCTATTCTTTCAATTTAATGTTTTTTATTTAATTATATTTGTTATAAAATTTTTATATTTTATAATTTTATCTTCTGATATTTTTTTGTCATTAAATTATTATCTATTACATCGGTATAAACGTTTACTCTACCACAATAATGTTTAATTTTAAAAAACTTATTTATTATTGAGAATTTTTTAACAAATCCGGTTAAAATTTTGTCTAGTATGAATTGTTTTCTGGGTAATATTTGTAAATATTTTCATAATATTATCAATATTTTGTATGTGATGATTTATAGTTGTGAATTATTTAAAAAAAAACATTAAAAATTGAATAAATATTTTTTTATAAAGAATTGTAAGTTATACTTTTAATGTTTGACTATGATATATAATTGACAGTATTGAAAATCCAGAGAACAACAAAATTTAAAATTATGTTAAAAAGATTTTTTTTTTAAATTATTGAACCACAATAATTATCGAACTTGTTTCGCAACATTTTCTTTAGTTATAACCTGGTTGCGCAACCAAAATTTGGTTTGGTTTAGTAGATGCGTTATGTAGATTTTTTTTTAAATAAGTGTTTAGAAATTGTAAAATTGGTAAATCTTTTTAAGTATTTTATATTATATTACTCATAAACACAATACATATTCGACCATTTTATATCAATATCATTTCAAAAGAAATAATTTGAATAATTACGAATATTTTGTTATAAATTATTTGACAAAAATATAAAGTTAAAACTGAAATTCATACAGATAAATATTTTGTGAGAAAAGATTTCACAATTATTTTGCATGTGTTTTTAAAACACATTTTACTAATTTAATGTTTTTTCAAATGTTTTTTTTGTGCAATTGACTACCATATGCAGTAATTATTATTTATATTATATTGATTATGATTACTATAATCATATTTTATAGTTTACGTTTTTTTTTTCATTTTTACCAATCTTATTGGAAGTACATCAAGGTTTTATGAAACGAAAATTCCGAATGCAGAATTTTCATCTTATCAAATAGGATAAAATTTTTATAGATTTTTCGATTTTGCTCCAAATAAATATATTTTTTTTATTTTAAAAATTAAAACACGTCATTTATATATATAGAATTTTTTACTAATTAATATGTGAATGATAAAAATATTTTGCTATTAAATAAAATAAATAAATTTCTCTTCTTTTATGTTTGTCTCTTGTACCTATAATATAAATATCAATAATATGCTTTTTAAATATTTTTCTTTTTAAGTTTTAACTTTTTTAGTTTTCTACAAACTTCATAAGTTTGATGATGAGCTACAATTACTGTCTTTTCGCAAGTGCATATCGTTAAGATCCATTTCGGATTCAATGGATTGAATAGAATCACTTTTTAGATTTTTTAAATTAAAATTACCTCGACTCTTTAGTGCTGAAATCTGGAAAATGTTTTAAAAAGAAACAATTAGGTATAATTTTTAGAATTATTAGTTATAATACAAGATTATGCAAGGCCATTACTAACTATAATATTTTTTTTAAATAACCTAATACTTTTGTCTATAAAACATTCTAAATCTAAAGAATAAAGAAACAAATTGCTAGAATTTATTATAAAACGTTTTTAATTATTCTCGAAATAACAAAAATATTTTGGAAAAGAACAAACATTCCGTACAAAAAAATAATAATAAAAGTTTAATTTATTTTGGTAAAAAATAACTACAACTCATGGTTTAGATAAACGTATTTGTTCGTTTCAGTAACTTTACATGGAAAACAAAATGACCTGGAAAGACAAGATGGAGGCAAAATTAAAGATGGCGTCAAAATTATAATAGTTTAACTTTTTATTTTACGAATAATTAGAAATTGTTTTAATAAATTTTAATTTATTTTTATTATTTAATATTTGTTTTTTTTAATTACTCTGCAAAACGGGCACTCAGACAATATTGTTCATTGTGCCCTCCCTTTTCGTGTTATTTAACCTGTCAGACAGCTAAGATACAACCGCTGCAAAATTCGATTTCTGATAGGTATTATTATTGTAGAAAGGAGCTATAAAAATAGTTCGCCAGGAAATCCCGTTTGACCAAATCCGGTATCCAAAATCCTACTTCCCAAAATCCCGTTTTCCAAAATCATATTTTTGAAAATCCCGTTTTATATAATTTACATAATTCATCGCGAGAAAATTCGTCACGGGTGAACATTGAGTATTGACTACGTGTCTTCAAAAGCAAATACATTTGCCGGTACATTGATTGACATGAAGTATCGTGCCTAGAGGTGAACAATTTGTCTTAAAAGGGCAAATACATTTGGCAGTGAACTAAAATGCATATAGAGTTAAGCAAAAAGTATTAACACTGGCGAGGTATTATTACTAGGGGCGAACAAAAATTCTCAATTAGGCCACATAGATTTTGATAGTTCGGATTTTTTGGATTCTGGTCGGATAGCTTAAGATGAGAAATTCGTTCTCCATAAATAGTTATGGATGTTGGCTGAAAAAACTTGTATTTTCTCTATATAAAAAGCGGAATTTTACAATTTCAGAAAAAACAGGATTTCAGAAAAATGTATTTAAGACAATGGTATTTCGGAAAACGGGATTTACAAAAAAGAGGATTATGTTCAAACAGATTTTGAAAAACGGGATGAAGGCTGGTATCGCTATAAAAAATGGTCTTCCTTGCACGACAAAAGGCATTCGCAAAGCTACTGATTTTTTAAACACAACATGTGATATTCAATTTTGTCAGCATGTCCCACTCGGTTAATATTTTAAAGTAATCAGTGTCCGAGTTTTTACACTATTATATATAAAAGGAACCCTATCGGTTGCAATAAATTGGAACGACCTTATACCCGTCAAACCAAATTGATGTTGGGTGCCGGTTTCTACAAAAAAAATTATGAAAGAGAGAAATGAAAATATCGTGTTACATTTATATTAAACGAGTCGGGCACAGCGAATAAATAGGCAAAACATTACGGAAAAATTATGGAAACATATTTTATCGAAAACATTACGAGCACATGTGACATTTTGGAAGCGAGCACATGTGTCCGTAAATGTGTCTACTGAAACAAATGTTGAAAGGCGTTTTCTGCACATTCACAACTTGTAGTTATTTCAAATAAGTCTCTGTCTTTTTCTCACATGAGAAAGAGCGACAAAGACTTATTTGAAATAATTACAAGTTTTTTTATGATTGGGAAAGATTCGTCCATCCAGAGCGTAGAGGCACAGATTAAGGCTCTATAACATAGACAGGTGGCGATTAACGGTGGGCACCGGAATTACTAGTACAAATAATGTAAAAAAAGAAAAAAAACAATTTTTTTCGAGTCGGGCTCATAGAAAAAGTGTTATAATTCAATTATAAAATCAAATTTGAGAAAAAAACTTTTTTCCACGATGTTTGTATGGATATTATTTAAAAAATAAAATTAAAAAAATTAAAATTTAATCAAAATATTTTGCTGGAACATGTACTAAAGTTCACATTTTGTTTTTTTAATATTAAAAAATAACAACAACAAAATTCAAAAAGCAGCTCTTCCAGCCTCTTGCTATTCCATTTATCAGTACTAATAAAAAATATAAGAACGTTTCATCGAAAGATGAGGGCTGAAACGTGTACCAAAGTTACCTTTACTTGGCCGTCAGATGCCCTTAAGAGAATTCTCTTAATCTGTGGTAGAGGTTTGCAAAAACCGAATTTTTAGATTTTTTTTATACGAGGGCAAGGAACACGAGAAAGTCAAATAACCTGTCAAATCTCTTGGAGAATTGTGCCTGAAATGTTTCTGAAAAATTTTCGGTTAGCAATATTTCGGAAACCGAAAATATCGACACATATCGGATTGATATCAAATAGGTGCATGTTCACAAAAGGATTAATTTTGAAAATATTATGTTTATACCAATGTCCTCAAAAGTCGATTCATTCAATTAAACTTCATAGATACCAAAATCTAACTCTTATCCTTTTCGTAACAAGACATTTTACATAATTTGTTGTCTAAATTTTCTGCCGAAAGGGAGCTTTTTCCTCCAAAGTCATCATATATTTTCTTATCGGGATGTTTTTTTTTATAAATTAGGAGGGGTGGGATACGCGCTATACTGAATATTCGCCGAATTTATTTTTTAACGACATTATGAATAAAACCGTCATCTTGAAAAATGACACCATCTTGAAATAAATGCCGCCATCTCAATCAAGTGGCTATCTTAAATTTGCCTTCTACGTATCAACGACCAACCAAAATAGTACAATGAATTTTAAAAATTAATTCTTTTAAATTAATTATGTAATCGAAATAATATAAAGAATCTACAAGTTTCATATCAATATTAAAAATGTTTTAAAAAACAAGCAAAACGGAAACATATCAATAATAGAATATTAATTATTTACTAGGTTTTCTGGAATATGATGACAAGAAAAAGTTGTAGTTTATTTACTAATTACAAATACCTTAGGAATCTATTTGAAAACTTCTATCGACCCATTTATTCTAAATAACTTTAACAATCAACATTCTAAATATAAAATCTTAGAAACTAATTACTTATAAATTAACATGCTAAAAATCAAACATTTATGTACAAAAATCATGCAAAAAGTCGATTAAAAGAAGCCAAGCAAAAATTGAGAGAAAAATTTAAATTAATTAGTAATTATTAGTGACCTGTGTGTTAGTTATGTTCATGTTATTTATTTAATTTTTTTTAGTTAGTTAAATTAAATTAAATTTAATTTAATTTAACCAATCCATTTCCATGGTTCAGTCTCTGGGCTTGTTATTGGCGTGGGAAACTATAAAATAGGTTGTTTGTTTTTAGTGTACAGAAATTTTAAGGTGTGCGATTTAATTAAAATTAAATTATTAGCTGAAATTAGTAAAAAAAATATATATATATAATATTGGGGCTTTTTGGTGTTTATGGTGTCAGCGGTTATTGATTTGTTACAATGTTGTATTTACTATAGAAAAGGACATTGTCAAATTTCAAACATTAATTAAAAAAAATAGTTTTTGCAAACTACGAAATCCTCCAACTTCCTGGCTCAAGATTTGGGTTAAATTATAAGAACGTGTTAAAATTATTTACAATTTTATTTAAAATACTTTTCTAGATATATTAAAATATCAATATAGAATATAGATATAATTGTAGTTTTTACGGTCGTTTTTGATGATATAAGTATGATTTTAAGACAGGCTATATATAGAATATATTTTATTTAGCAAATCGTAGAATAACCTGAGACGAAATTAAACAAATACAAAGTCATAATATGCAGTACTGTATGTAGATTTAGGTTATTTTGTCGCATACAAAACATAAGCAGTACAGTATAAACCGTTTTAGTTAATGAGAGTATAGTTAGTATTATTCTAATTTAGCTTAAAATTTAATTTGTTTAGCCATTTAGTTTTAATATTTAATTTAAACAAAATATTCCTTTTAGTCTATTGATTTTTAATTAAAGTAAAAAGATACACACTGCGTAGCAGAATATTTATAATATAAGCTGCAGTGCTTATAAATGTGAAGATTTTAACACAAGTTAGTTGTACATTTAAGAGTGTGGTTAGTATAAAGATTGTGTATTTTTTGGCAATTGAAAGTCTTATAGTTAGGTGTGTATTTTAAAGAAGAAGAAAAACAACACTTACTTCTGCTTTCAGATCAGCTACCTTGTCCTGCAAGTCTCTAACTCTATCAGATTCATCTAAATTAGATCGTAATTCACCTTCAGCCAACATTTCAGAGTTCTGTAAAAAAAATTAAAATATTAATTTGATACAATTATGATTATATTCTGATTTGTCCATTTGTGTTGTACATACTTTAGTTTCAAGTCTTGATATTTCCTGTTTAAGTTCAGCCACAGTTTGACTTTGTTCGGTAAATTTAATTTTCACATTCATTAGTTCATCTTTCATTCGAGATTCAAGGTCAGAGTATCTAATACAAATGGTTTGTTTATTTTTGAAATTTGAAATTTAGTTTTAGAGATTTGTTACCTATGTTGTTGCTCTCTTGCTTTGTTTGCCATGTCTTTTTCGCGCGTCAATGCCACCTCTAATTCTTCTTTGACTTTTTTATTTTCCTCATCTTGTCGCCTCAGTTGATTTGTGGACACTTGCACTTGTGTTTCTAATTCCATTACCTTTAAATTTGAAAATTTAGAATGTTTTTTAAGGCTCTAATTCTATCTTGGTTACCTTTAAACGAAGTTCTTTAAGTTCTGTTAATGTTTCCACCTCTCTAATTCGTGTTGTCATCAATTCTTCTTCTAATTTTTGTTGTTCGTTTGATTTAGATGTATCCCAAAAAAGTAACTTTTTCGGCGTCGAATCGGCAGCTTGTGCGCTATCGTTTCTGTGTTCCTAAAGATTTTAGTTTTTAATAAAATGTATAATTAAAATCACTGTCTACCCAAATTACCTGCAATTGTCTTTGCCATTGTTGATTTAATTCCTGTACACGTTGTTTTAAGTCTTTTAATGATAAACTAGCTTCAGCCTCTCTCAGCTTACTGGCAATTAATTCATCCTGTAGATGAGCCACAGAATTGTCGGGTGTTGTTTCGCGAAGCGTTTTCTTATCTTCTTCCAGTTCTTCAATTTTTGTTTTTAAATTTCTTATTATATCCTCATTTTCGGCAGAACCTTGGCGCACTTTCACGAGTTCTTCGAGCAAACAACTGACCATTTCGTCTCGTTGCTTTAGCGCTTCCTCTTTCATACACAATTCGTCTATAGAATCTTGTCGAGAATTATTCTGTAATTTCGCAGTGTTGTATTAATTTTAATTTAAACAAATTTTATTTTTTGATTATTTACAAAAATGATTAAAAAATATTCCCAAAGAAAAAGAAGTTTTATTAAAAGCAAATTTGTTCTTCTAAAAGCAATTAAAAATTTTCTAAATAATAATAATGTTAAAATACACTTACGCTTTCGTCAACTAAAACATTTTCTTGAAGCTAGATGTATGCACAAATTAAATAAAAAAATTGTTTGAAAAAATTAGAGTTAAAATACATTTAATAGTCCATCACCAAAATGATCTTTAGATGTGAGTTGTAACATTTATTTTATTTCAATTCAATTAAGCAACTTACATTTTCTTGTAATCGTAAACTTAAGCCACGAACTTCTTCGTTTGCATTTTCTAGCTGATGGGAAATTTCTAAGTGTGATCGACGCAATATGAGCAGTTCCGATTGAATGGCATAGCTGGTTTCTTCTTCTTCGGCACGCGATACCTGTCCGCGTACCAAACGATCCGCAAGTTCGGCACTTTCCGCCTCAAGTAGTTCATTGCGTTTTTTCAATAGACGATTTTCACTACGCAGTCGCTATTTTTTAATATTTAAACAATTTAATTAAAACTATTTAACAAGAGCAAAGCGTAATTATTGTAGATAGTGACACAATGAAAGTAATTTCAGTAGCGACATCTAAGATCTCCTCTCCACTACTGAAATTTTCTGGCATTGTTCACTATAAGTTAATCTAGCTTACTCTTAGTTCAACCATTTCTTCTTGTTCCTTTTTCTTCAAATCGGCATATTCTTTTTCCATTTTTTTCATCTTTTTTGTATTGATTTTCATGGAATAGGATAGATTGAGTAGACCCTCGGAGTCGCTTTCAACCCGTTGTGGCAGTTCTTTTTGGAAAAACTAAAAGAGAGAAACAAAATTGTTTATTATGATTTACGTTCACTTAGGAAATAATTCTTGATTTTCGAAATAAATTCGCTTTATGGCAATTATTGCTACGTTTAAGAAATTATTTCTAATTTCACTGATAGCTGAAATAAATACTGCGACCTAACTATGTATGCCGAATCCGAAAGTAGCACAGTGTATTTTTGATTGAATTATACACTGTGCCACTTTTGGTAACGTTTTACATAGTTACATAGCTGACTTTCAAAATGATTTTCTTGATTTTATTTATTTATTTATAATGAACAATCTCGGCTTTTTTAAATGATTTCTGAGATCTGAAATAATTTCTGATGCAATTTTAGTTATTTTTGATTGTCTAAATGATTTCCGTAATTTCTGGAAAGACTTTCGTGATTACTGGAAGAATTTCAAATTTTCGAAATGACTTCCATGATTTTTAAAATAATTTCTGATTTCCGAAATAATTTGATATTTATTAATGAAATGATTTAAGATTTCTAGAGTGATGCTCGAAAAATTTTCCGTTTTTTTTAAAATGATGTCCATGATTTCTAGTTTCTACAAATGGTTCAGATTTCTGAACTGCATTACCAAAAATTCAAATGATTGCCGATATTTCTAGAATAATTTTAGTAACTTCTGATTTCCGTGATGTTTTTTCGATTTGGTATTTAATTGCCGAAATGACGTTCGGTTTTTACGAAATCATTTGTGAATTTCACTAATTTTAGAAATAATTTTTTTAATTTCGAACTGAATTATCAAAAGAATTTAAATTCTGAAATGAATTACAATTTCAATGATTTTTGACGATATGATCTCCGTGATAAAATATTTACTTTTTTTCGAACGTGAATGTTAACAAATTTGAAATTCAGGAACAGGCTAATCGGTCAACGAAATGTGGAAGTATCATTTTATGTTTATCATTCGATTTTATGAATCGCTTGAGCTATACCTATTACCTACTTTAATTCTTTAGCCCGAATTAAAGGGATGCCTATTTGGAACTATCTGGAGGGTGTTCATCCAACTCCACTGATGACGGATTGGCCTAGAAATAGTCCAACGCCTGTCGGTATGAGTAAATTGACATGATTTTTTTAAAGGCTCATGCGAAAGATAGGGCCAATAATGAATAATATTACACAATTATTCACTTTTCGTTGACCGATTAGCCTATTCCTAAATTTCAGATCTCCGTGATCTTTCAATGATTGTTTAAAATAATTTCCAATTTCCGAATTAATAATTTTAGCTAGATTTCCTTGATTTGTGAAATGCGATTTCATTGCCGAAACTACTTGTGATTTTCGAATTTGCGGTTTTCTAAATTTCTCCCATATTTTCAGATTTTAGAAATAAATAATTTAAAATGTCTGAAATGATTTCCATACCTTTAACATCGCTTCCATATCCATCGATAGAAGATTTTCTTTGCCCAATACCAACAATGCTAAAGCCATTTTGAAAATAAATTCCATGCCTTCGGACAGAAAGACGTCCATGACACGACAACTTATTTGCAAATTTAACGTAGTTGTGTACAGCGTTAAAAACCAACTGGAAGCATACATTGAGGTTTGAAATCCTTGCGATTGAAAGTGTACATGTAATTCGGGCAATTGTTCTTGAACTAAATTTTCCAATTGATACATGCAAAGACCTAAAAGAAGAGGCGAAAATTATATATAAATTGATTTGATATTATTTTCGAGTTTTACCTAATTCAGCCATTGATGGTTTAAACATATCACGCATTCGATGTTGTTGCATAATTTGTACCAGAACAGCAAAAGCCTCTTCTTCGGGCATCTGTATAGTGCAGAAGATTAGAAACATTTTTACAATTATTTTTAGGAGAGAAATTACCTGCATAAGCAAAAGTCCAACAATAAAGCCAGATCCTTGACAATAGCCAACCTCACGATCATGTAACGAGTATGCTTTCATCACATTAAACAGAGCTTCCTGGCCCAGTCCATCTTTTTCCTTAAAGAAATCATGTTCCGGATATGTTCGAGCAATGTCTCGTCGAATCACCTTCTCACAAGCCGATGTTGCTTTTATATATTCAGCATATTGTTTTTTATCAGTCTCTGAAGCTCCACATAATAGTTGCCATACGATGGCTCGAAAATGATGTGGAATTCCTTTTCGCACCAAATCACGAACCGGCGGAGTTTTTCGTTTTAAACTACCCTCCCAATCGGTTACAATACTTGCCCACACAGACCAAATATCCTCTTCACCGCCCGAACCACCAGAATTAAGACTAATCTGACTTGTATCGGAACTTTTGCGACTGTGCGCCGAACTTTGTAGGGAATTTAAACTTTTCGAATCACTTTCGATCAGTTTATTTGCCGCTTCTAATTTGGCCAGCAAACTCAGCTCGGATGTGGGTAGACTCTCTTTGATTGTTGACTGTGATTCGTTCATAACTTGTACGTTATTATTGTCACTTTCAACAGTAGTTAATGTCATAATTGGATAAATTGTGCGTGATGGTTTTAACGGAAATTTTTGTTTACTTAATTTTTAATATTATGGAACATTTGAGGCAATTTTATTTCTTAATTTAAAGATAATACAATTTTTAGATTCTAAATACTTTTAGTTTGGAATGGAATTGGATTTGGTTTGTTTAACAAATTGTTTGCGCTTAATACATTTTCTTAGTCGTTGTGTGTGATTTTGCATAATCCGTACTTGTAGGTAGATTAGGTTAAATTATTTTCTAAAAAAGAGAAAAAAAATATTTTTAATAATTAGCAAGAACTAAATTTGTTAATTAACTGGTTGATTTTATGATAACTTGGACTAACTTTTCAGTTTTCACTCAATCCTATTATCTATTCGCCTATATATAATTCAATGTATATGAAATAACTGATAAATTGTATATCTTACATTTAGGTATTGGGAAAGTATATTGTATCAGAGTTAAGATAAAGCCAGCAGTTACTTCATCGATATACATATAAAAAATGAAGAAAAAAAACAATTTTGAAATCATTTGAAGATTAAGTTATTTATAAGTTAATTTGTCTAAACCAGCTAAAAATATTAGGCTAAATATAGTATATTTATTATTTACTATATTCATTGTATTACCTATAATATTAGTATACAATAAAAATACGTCATATTGCAAAAAATCTGGTCTGATTTTAGTTTTTAATTACTATAAGTTGGCTGAACTGCGGTATAGCGAATAAGCCCGGAAGGGTGCAGTTCTTTATTATGGTCTTCCAACTAAAAGATTTTACTACGTCTTTTGAGTCGGAGAAACCCTTCTTTCGGTAGGGGAGAATTAATGTGTGTAAGCAGTGTTTTGACATCTGTACAGAATGGAAGAGTAGGCAAATTAAAAATTTTTGTACTGTGCACATAAGTGATGGGCCCCCCTCGCTTTCAAAATGGGAGGGGATTAACGTGTGTAAAAAAATATTCGGCATATTCATGCTCATTCTTGTTTCGTAAATATCTCAAAAGAATGATAAAACAAGTTATCATATTTCAATACTAACAGCTCGTAATGAACCGACTCCAAAGCGTGGAAGGACGCACAATTCGATTGACAAGGTTATGGCATTCAGTGTTTTGGGATATTCATCGACTATATTAAAAATGGAAAAATGACCATCAGTGACTATAATGTAGCGTTGTTGGAGCTTTTGAACGACAAAATCGCGAAAAACGAACCCATTTGAAGAAGAAAAAGTTAATTTTCATCAAGACAATGCATCGTGTCAAAAATAAATGAAAACGATGAAAAATATGCATGAATTGGGCTTGGAATTTTTTCCGCATCCACCGTATTCTCTAGATCAGGCCTCCAGCAACTTTTTCTTGCTCTCAGATCTCAAGAAACTAATCACTGGAAAAAAAATTTAGCGCCCATGATTAGGTTATCGCCGAAACTTAAGCTTATTTTAAGGTCAAAGGCAAATCGTACTATATAAAAATGGGGTCGAATAATTGTATAACCTCTATTTATTCGTTGTTTCGCCCTCGAAGGCAACTAAATTGAATAAAAAAATCAAATTTTATAAAAAGAGTTTTTTTCTATGTTATTCTACGAATTTTTTAGCTATTATTAGTTATTGAGACCAACGATAAAGTACTTGTATATATTCCAGATTTTTTGCAATTAGACGTCATATATATACGTGCAAACACATTACTTTTAAACTTCAATTTACTCAGACTTTATATATTTTTTTACGTGCTGATAAATATTATTATTATTATTATTTTATTATTAAATTGCTAATTGAATAAAGTAACTAGACTTATATATTTATTTTTCATATAAACACGAATTTATATATTTTCTGTTTTATTTATTAATCAAATTAAAATTGGGTCACATAAGTTAATGTTTTTTTTTGTTTAATATGTTTTATTACATTGAATGTATTTTACGGTATCAGAATTTAATAAATTGTAATTTTTAAATGTGATATGGTGGTTCCGTGTTCTATAATAATAAAAAAAATATTTATAAATCAATTTAACAACTGGTAATTTGACACCTTTTATTAATTTAAAAATAATTGCACTATAAGTGTATAAATGAAAAATAAGCTAAATACATTTTTTTCAAAAGTTATGTTTGATTTATTTTGTTTTCTTTAATTTTTTTTGTTTGTCTTGTATAATCAATATCATTTACTCCAAAGAGAGGTTGGATGAGCATTGAGCAATGAAGCTCACCAATGCTCGAAGATGAACAGTCATTCCATATGAAAAGTTGGAATCCCTTACTTAAAAATCCACGAGAAAAGGATTAGTAATTTGTTATTTGAAGATACAGAATATTTAAAACGCTATTAAATATGCTGTATCTCCAAAGCTATCCAAAGAAATAAATTTCTTTAAAAAAACCTATACAAACATAATTTTTTTAGCAGTATTGATGTTTGATTTTTACGTTCTTTATAAATTTTAAAATTTATTTCTACTTTAAATTTGTGGTTTCACATATTTTCACCTGTATAAAAAATGAAATATTTTTTTAAATGTTTATTGACATGTCCTTCACTATATGTAGGGTCTTTATTCTAATTTTTTTTTATTTTTTATTGCCGCGACCACTATAAACAAAATAGTTTCGTAAAAAGTAAGATGTTTCATGATTTCTTAGTTTAATAGATTTTGATTCTGTAAAGAGAATTAATTAAAATAAAGCTTAACTTATAGGATAAGAATTTACAAGCTTATACAATTATATAGAAAATTTTGAAAATAATATTTATTTTATGTATCATAACTCATACAGTCATAGCTCTTATATAACTAATAACTTATGCTATAGAAAACCATACCCCCTAAAAATTTATGATTCGTTCTTAAATTCTGTTATAATTACATTCAAAATAATTGAATGTATTTTACATAGTTTGATTTTGTTTATTTATAAAAAATGACAGCAAAAATCAATTTAAAATTTTGTATTCTATAGTTATATACATATCAATCAGTGGCGAGCGGTCTATAGACTGTAAGGTAAAATCCCCTGCTCAAGAAAAAATTAAATTAACAGTAACAACAACAAAATATTATTTGAGTTATTTATTTTCTAAATGTCTAAATCTAGAATTATATCTTCTTTATTAAAATGTACGCGCACTCAAACCAGTGCGAATATTTTTTTTTTATGGAAATTATACGATTTTAAACATTTACATATTTCCAACATTATTATTCCAATATTATTGAATTTTAAATGGTAATGTTTATTTGAAATTTAGCAACAGGCTTATCGGTCAACGAAAAGTGAATACTTTTGTAATATTACCTACCTTTCGCCTGGAGCTGGAGCTTTCATCAGAGCCTTCAAAAAATATGATGTTTTTTACTCATATAATTTCTTATAGAAATATTCCAAACTTAACTATAGCTTACAAATTATACAATAATTAAATTAAATTAATTATTGAATTTCTTTTATTTACGATAAAACCTAATGTAAATGTTAATAAAACTCTAACCTATGACTTAATAAATTCACTTTACAAAATCCAACGTGATTTTTCATTGAAAATTTTGTGATTTCACAAAATTCTTAGCTGTTCTATAACATTATGTAAAAATATTGTTATTTTATTTTTTTAAATTTTTGCTCATGCATTTGTAAATTTGTATCGAAAACTTTGACTTTAATCATATTCTCTTTAATTCGACTTCATATGCTATGAAATATCTCATTATTTTATCAAAATCACTTAAGTGTCCAAATCAAAGCGAGGGAACGACTATATCTTTGACTATATCAAAGGTGGAGTGTTGTCAGCAACTCGCACTAGCCATATTTTTTGGTGATCAGT
>JANSTW010117330.1:0-17095 GCA_027564275.1 Diadocidia ferruginosa | reverse complement strand
CGAAAATCTGTCAAAATAAGAGAGCGAAAAATGACAAAATGTAAACAAAGGTATTTGAGCGGGAAAATTTTACACTACCGAATAAAGATTTTAGTGTTGCCTTGCCATAAAGAAATATGGCTGATTTTAGTATTACTGCGGTAAAAATATATAAAAGTTTCGCCTGACAATCAGCTATATTGATTATTTTTTTCCGCGGGAACCTAAGCTACTGACATAGGTGTGGTACTACGATCTGCCATTTTGAAAAAACTCGCCATTTTATATTTGATATTTTTGTACAAACAAATTCAGTTTATTTTTGAATGAGTAATAACTAAATACCAGATTTTTATTTTATTAATCAACTTAGATAATTACGACAATTTGTATAAATTACTAGAATATTTAAAAATTCTCGGAATTTTATTGTTGTTTGATGTGAACGTGCCTTTGATCTGGCACTGCTTATATACTTATGAACTCGATGTATATATATATTTGAAGAAAGTATCACAAATTAAGATTAATTAATAATGCCAATTTGATTGTTGCTCAAATACATAAAGCTTATTAAAATTTAGAGTTGATGTGGTTGTTGTGTATTTTATTCACGGTTTCGATCGACTAATCAGCACAATAACAATATTTATAAAGACAATGACATTTATATTATGCTTTTTTAAGAGGCTTGAAGCTCTATAATATCAGAGAAATCCAGTGTCTATATCGCTCATTTTCGAGAATAACGTCATAACTCAAAAATCTAAACCTTATATAAAGGAATAAATTATTTTATATGGTTGGTTACTTATATGAATTGATGACTTATTCGGGTCTGTATCTAACGCAAGTATATACGTTTGAACCTACCTATACGTTTATAACTCATGTGCTTCAAAATTTGTTACTGCTTCAGACCCAAGTCCAGTCATCAGAAATGCTGAGAGGACAGCGGAAGAAAAAATATAAAATGGAAAATGTTGCATCAATTATATATTTTGGTCCTCCAGAAAAAGCTGACGTATAGAAAATATTTCGCTTAATCGTAAATAATATATGAAATTCAGAGAGAGGTTATACATTTTAACTCATCAGATTAAGATTTACCGCACGTAGGATTAAAACCAGCAAGTAAAAAAACTTTTCAATTTATATTGTTGACGGTTATAATTGCCAAACCAAAAAAAGCATTTGTTAACTGTTCCAAAATTATATAGAAATAAAAGTGTAAACTGCGAAGATAAAATCTTTATATTTCTTAATAAAAATATAATTCTATATAATATATGTCTCGTATGATGCGGCATGATACACAAATCTTATAAAAATTTAAACATAATTTCATTCAAATAATAATATAAGCGAGTTTATAAAACAACAACAAAAGCATGGAGTACTTTTGAAAAATTAAAAAAAATTATTTATGTGTATATACGATTGTATTGTAATTCAACATTTTTTTATGAGTTAGCCGAATTGTTTTTTTTTAAATGACTCATATTTTTTATACATATTGTTTTTAAATAACAATAAAATACAACATTTTTTATGTTATATTTATTTCATATTATGAACCATAATATATCAACGAGCAAAATATTTGCCAAGAGATCAAATTTCAAGTGAATCATTTTCTGTATATTCTATAGTTTAGAATTTTAGTAATTTTTAGCCGCTGAAGATAGCCATTAGTTGTTGTTGTACATAATTTTCTTAAGTTTTCCTAAAAAACAATTAAAAATTGAGTGTTATTGAGTAATGTTAACAATTTATCAAAATTAAATTTTTATTGCATAAAAAAAAAATGATTAAATTTCTTTAAATTTACCAAATAATTCTAATATTAATATACAATATTAATTAAATATTATGATTTACGACGACCTGTCTTGTGTATTAA
Source organism: Diadocidia ferruginosa (assembly GCA_027564275.1). Taxonomy (NCBI): domain Eukaryota; kingdom Metazoa; phylum Arthropoda; class Insecta; order Diptera; family Diadocidiidae; genus Diadocidia; species Diadocidia ferruginosa. The sequence continues at coordinate 15,213 of JANSTW010117330.1, read as the reverse complement.
TTGATAATTGCAAAAAGTGCTTTAATATTTTTTGACGTTTCATCTAGAATTATAGACATCTTCAGAATACTGTCTTAACTAATGCTTAACAAAATACTTTTTTAAGTTAATACAATTATATACATCGTAAATAAAATCTTATATTGTTATAGTTTGTTCGTTGATATTGATATAATATAATATAAACATACGAAATTGTCTTAGTCAGAGTTCACTTAAAAATATATTTTAATACAATCAAAACGACGACCGACGACGACGCCCCAAATAAATATTTTATGCGCTGAATAATTTTATATTAATAATTTCTAAATATAATATTATTCATAATAATATTTTTTTTTGTGAGAATCGACTGTGGTTTTCTAATAAATAGATAGATATTCTTCATTTTTAACTATATATAGGTACACAAAATATATTGGGTAAATAATAAATAAACAAAAATACGAAAAATAAAATGATGAAATTTGCATAATTTTGTAAACAAAAAATCGCATATGTTTTTGGTTGTTGTTTGTATATATTTAGATAAAAAAAAGAATTTAAATATTATAGTTTTACATAATATAGCGATAAAAGTTTGAGAATAAAGCAAATTATCGTTTTCTTAAATATTATACCATACAATTTCAATACCTCAATGAATAACGTTACCGAAAAAATTAAATTTAGAAATATTTTAGCATTGTCAGTATGAACTTTATACGTACCTAAAAATATTAAATATATCATTAAAATCACAATAGCACTTGCAATATTTTCCTAACCAACAAAGCAATATCAAATGAAATTTTTTTATTATCATAGCAATCGACATCAGATTGGATCTTGTATAACTCAAAAACCTAAATTCGGAAGCAATTGGATAAGTGAAGCCGTAACACTGCCAATAAACACAAATAGAAATGTCTTAATCCTTACAGATTCCCTTAGTATTCTCCAATTACTCGAAGACCCTCACGCAAAAAATCCATTAATCTAACAAATACAATTAAATATCCACCAAAATAATTCCGTCAAATATACTCTCTGGAAACCAGGGCCCCAAGGAATACCCAGCAATACAATAGCAGACAAATTGGCGAAAGAAGCTACATTATTGCCTCCAAGCAATGACATCCCTGTCACAGCGAACGATTTCAAGAAAACGATAACATCTAAAATCTACACTGAAATCGATAATAAGTGGAAACTAACCACCAATAAAAAACTATACGCTTTAAATCTAATAAGTAATAATAAATAATTTAAAAAAAATTGCAAAGAACCTTGATGGCTTCCCTGTGGTACACCAAATTTTACATGAATAAGTTCACATTGTTCACCAATCTTTACTATTCTTGGACCCGATGCATAGTTATGAGCAAATCAATTTCAATATCGAATGAGTGAAAGCCCAATTCAGATAGTTTGAATAACAAACATTTTTGTTTGCGGGAAACTGTCAAAAGCTCAATCGCGTGAGGCATTTAAAATAACATTTTTAGCTTTGTTTGTAAACTCTCAACTAAATTAGTGTAGTACAGTAGATTCTCATAGTTTAGCTATTGTGGGTAATTTAGCTATACCCCTATAATCAATATATACTAATTTGATGCAACAAAATCCAGTATGAAAAAAGAAACCATAATGTTTGTGGTTCTAGAATTGCATTAGGTTAGCGATTTTTTTAAATCGCATGTATTGTGGTTTTTACCACATATATGACAACAACCAATTGTATTTTTTTCTTAAAAATTGTTTTTGTAACGGGTATAAACAAATAAAATTAAGAAAAATGAAACTATAACTTTTAAAATTGGTAAAATTTCGTATACAAATTTGAAATTGCAAATTTTCTGTGCGGCGACAAGTAATAATCGTTAATTCGACTTAAGCGATTTTTACTTATGACCACAAATAATAAAGAAAGTAAAGGAAAATCAATATTTATAAAACATTTTCTTTTATTTTTATAAAACAAAAAAAATTATTACAATAAATCGTGAGAAGAAAATTGTATGATTTTTTTGTTATCTCTGCAATGGTGTATTATTTGCGATATTATAATAATATATGAAATTAAGATGATTTTTATATGAACTTAACGCTAAATATAGCTTTTGACGAGGGGTTAACCACTATTGGAAATCATGGGACAAGCTTGTGGAAATCATTTAGAAATCATTTGGAAATCATTTCAAAAAATGGAAATCATTTGGAAATCATTTCAAAAAAATGGAAATCATTTGGAAATCATTTCAAAAAATGGAAATCATTTGGAAATCATTTCAAAAAATGGAAATCATTTTGGAAATCATTGCAATTTGGAAATCAGTGGGACACAATTTTTCATAGTGGTTAACCCCTCGGCTTTTGACCTAGTTGGATGGAAACAATACTGGGTGAATATAATAAAATCATTTTATTATCTATAAATAAGATAACAAATAAAAGGAATATATTATATTTATTTTCCTTTTGAAGGATATAATCTGTAGATAGGATGCTTAAACTCATAACATTACTAAGTTCTCCGTAAGTTGACTCGCATATAACATTATGAAAGAACGATTTATACGAAACCTATTATGCACATTTTTCCGAACTAACTCTAAATTCTGCTTAAAGATGGTCAAAAATTGACAGATACACACATCTTGCAATCAATTTTGAACTAATTCCCTGACTAGCTAGAAATTTGAAATTTATACAATATTTCCATACACAACAGTTTTAGTTCATTTTAAACTGGTCTTTTTATCTCTTATTATTTATTTTGATAACATTAGTTGAAAAAAAACAATATATATATAGGCGCTTAAATATAACTTTATATAATATCCTTTCAACATAACAACTTTGACAAGTTAAGGAATTCGTATATTAAATTTCAATATTTTCAGGGAAAAAATTGTGTATCTATATAAAAAAAACCCAGAGCCATAACCATTTCAATCTCTTTATATAAAACAATTTCGTATATAGAAAAAATTTATCGATTTTTCTTCAAATTTCCACAAAAGAAAATAGCAAAAAAATAAATTATGCTATTCATTCGTATACATATACAACTATATCGTTAAGAAATTATATAGTCTAATTCAATTATTATAATATATAAAACACAATTATTAAATAAATGTATTAAAATAACTAAATTATCTGGAAAAAAAATATACCAACCCTTCGCCTAATTATTATTTATTTTTGTTTGTATGCATATATCTATATAAGCTGTTTATAGGGGATTTTTAGGGTTAGTAAGCTCATTTGGAGGAAGCATTTTTAACCCATTTTCTGCCGCTCCTAAACCGTTTGGTAATAAATAATAATCAATGATATTTTATACAGGTGCTAAAAACGTCAGAAAAAGGTATATTTTTAAGATATCTCCTCAGGTTCCTATACTATTTGGAGTGAGTCTTTCCGATTGCTAAGGATGGAGTGAAGTTGACTATGGCTGCATAAAGAGTTTGTTAGCAACGTCCAATACCACGTTTTTCCGCGTACTCTATTCCGATTTCCGATAATTAATTGTTGCATTGTTGAATAAATCAACGGCTCCCATACGGTTGTTGTACGCTTTTATTATTTAAGCATTTGGATTATGTCCAACGTATACGTTTGCATGCAAGCCGTAGCTTAAATCGATATGATGTGAAGAAATTGTCGAATAAATGCAATGTTGCACTGAATTCTCCAGTTCACTCAGCTTCTTCAAAAAATCAAAACGGCTGTGTTTCCCAACCCATACTCAACGTAACCTGAATTCGGAACTGCATTAGCTCCACCATTCGGAATGAACGAGTACTGTAAAAAAAAGTCCTTATGTTGGTCGTAATAAAGTTGGTAGCAGTGGCGTACTTTTCTATTAGCATATTATTTTTTGTTTTGTTATGGATGGAATGGAAGGCGGAATTGGAATAGAATCAACGTAAATTGCTTAAATTCCTAGTTTTTTATATAAACAATTCTTTTTTTTTGTACGTTTAATTAAGTTTTTTGTAAACTTTGTACAAAATTTTATAAATAAATATATTATTATATTAGGCAAATGCATGGGGTCCAAGGGCGGAATGGGAATTGGGAAGAGGAGTGGGTAAAAACTAAGTTTGTGTCATAAATATATTGAAAACAAAAAATAATATTAAAACATAAAAAGCCGCGGTTCTGATTACATTTCTCACAATATCTCTAAATAAATATTATTGGATCCAATCAATATAAAATGAATGAATGAATTATGCTACTTTCGAAAGAACCATAATGGTCGTGCATCGAATTTTGTTCAAAATAATACAAAAAATTGAAGAAAATCAATATTTAAATTCTAGATTAGGTAAATGTGGCCGCGCAGCTAATTTTTTTGTTTTAACAGTTCAACGATTTTTTCTTTTTTTTTTAAGCGACCTTGCTAGGGCCTCAAGAGAGCTAAACAAAATTAAAAAAATTAAATTTATTTTGTTAAATTTTATTTTTAAAATATATTGCAAGTTGAGTTTAAGCCACAATTTGACCTATATAAGCGGAATTATAAAAAAAATGTCCAAACATTCCGTAGAAAGCTATTCTTTCATGTCGAAATTAAATCGAATAAAGGTATGGAGTATTGTCAGCAACTCGCACTAGCCATATTTTTTGGTGATCAGTGGGCGGGTTTTACACTATATGAGGAACCGTATCATTTGGTGTCATATAGGGCGGACCAACGCCTTTATTTTATTGTTGACTTTTGTAGAAATCATTCTTATTAAGAATTTCCAATTGCATTTCAATTAATTCCAAAGAAATATCGTAATTTAATTTCTTTGAATTTATCTGCTTTATACCGTTTAAAGCGGCATCGTTAAGTTATTTAGAGGATATATTTAATTTTAAAAAAATCGTCTTCGAATGAATTTTAAAAATTTAAATTCACATTACAATGAATGCAAATAGGTGATCATATTGGTTCAAGCACTTTTAATAAAAAATTACAATCAAACTCATCATCATCATCATCATCATCATCATCGTGTCCTTTACTCCAAAGCGAGGGAGCATAGGGACCATTTCTACCCTTTTTATCTGATACCATGGTTTTCATTGACGACTATATCTCTGACTATATCAAAGGTGGAGTATTGTTAGCAACTCGCACTAGCCATATTTTTTGGTGATCAGTGGGGCGGGTTTTTACACTATATGAGGAACCCTATCAGTTGGGGGAGTCTCCAAACCCGCAACCTCTTGGACACAAAGCCCTGACGTTATACTCACTGGCTCTATGCTGACTACAATGAAACTACCCTATAATAAAGTTACACAAAGCGAAAAACTATATACAACATACAGAGAGCTTTAATAGCTTGGCGAAAAAACTTTGCCTTTAGTTTCTCCTTTAACAGTATATGTATAACCTTTATATACTCATCACGCAACAAATGGCAGTAAATGCGATGAAAATAAAGAAAAACAATTTTCCCTTCGTATGTTTGTTATTATTGGTGTTAGTAGTGTTGACGACAAATTGTCTATGTTGGTTCTTCAACTCTCTGTATACTATATATGCAACATTAAAACATTTTTCCGTTAAATGTTCCCTCGTATAGTCGTATATGTATAGTATACATTCTACTAAATCAATATAGTACGTGAGACAGCCACGCTTGAATGGCGCCACTAAAGTAAATATATTTTGCCTTTATATGTGCAGCAGTATTTTTCGAAAATGAAAAACTATACATACACTGTTTGTTGTGCGGATGGAAATAAGCATTTTCTTTCTGTTTAAAACAATAAAAATAGGTTTAATGGGAAATTTATATTTCAACGTGTACTAGTTATACATATCTGGCAATATATGAAGTACAATTTTTTTCCTTTTTTCATAAAATGAAAATAATTTTCTATTTCTTCTTTTGTATAAACAAAACTTTTCCTTTATTAGGTATAAATAGAAAATTGTATATATCATGCTGCAATATGATAGCTATATAGAGGTGTTTTTAATTTAATTATATATTTATTGGATTATAAAGTATGTTTATGGGCATAAAAGAAGATTAAGTACATGAAATTACAAAATAATGCACAAAATTATAAAGAATAGTTGTGAGGTGCTGGGTATAAGGTGCTATTCTATACGCCACTTTTGAGAAAAATGCATGTTAGTCAAAATTCAGAACAGCATACAGGCAAAATAGCCATATTAAACATTCATCAAACAAGTTTAATAAACTTTTACAAGTAAAATAAAACACATCAAGTGACAAATCGAACAAATCGGCGGACAAGTTTGTTTATTTATTTTTATTTTCTTGAAATGCCAATTTTATTTATTTATTTCATAGTACGCGACGTGAACGCATCTTTTTAGGACTTTCAGAGGCAAGTTTATTACATGTTTAACGCTGTTGAGAAAAATGTTTATTAAACATTTAATGCAAATTGTTTTTCCAATTAATTAAAAAATTATCAATCTATATGCCATATTGAGTAGTTAAAATAATTTATATAGTATCTTGGTCATAAATAGTGAATAATGTTCAAGAAATAAAATGTGGCAGTTATACTTTTGGCAATGCAAAATGTTTAATAAACAAAATGTTTATTGTCGGTAGCGCCTAGGATAGTATACAATTTGGTCGCATTTTTGTCATTTATAATTAATTGTAATATATTTTATAGCATTATCTGTTTTTTTAACTGAAAGTGCAAAAAATTGTGTATATATTCTCATACACAATTCTATACCGCGTTGATAAAAAACTTGCAATTTATTTTTTTAATTAGTGAGATCACTATATATTATCTTATTTCCAATAATAATTTATAATGCCATACGACACATCCCCTTTTGGGTCTTGGACTAAACCCATTTTTTTAATATTTTAATCTGATTACTGGATGAGGAACCCTGTCTGTTGGTGTCATATAGGTGGACCAACGGAATTTACATGTCTTACTAACCATATTCGGTAATCGGTTTTGATAAACACCTATACAAATAAACGGTGATAGCCCAGTTGAGCAAAATACAAGTCAGTATGAGGGTCCAACTCATAACCTCTTAAGAACCGAGCAACGGCGCTAACCACTGCACTCATACTATAGCTACTTGCTGTTGCAGATAATCCGATAATAAAAATCTATATAAAATCTCTATTCTCTATACTAAACTTAATTATAATAAATTATCAATTTTAACGTCAAAGCATGTGTTTAATTTAAATGTCAAATTTGAGCTATTTTAATTCTATGACATAATAAGAATCATTTTTATTTATAGAATTTCTCCAACTTTATATTATATAGTGACTTTATGGTAATTAATTTAAAAGTTATGCTTTTAACAACAATGTCATAAATTAAAAAAACGCTTATTAGAGACTTATGATGCATATTATATTAGTCCACTTTTAATTGTTCAATAGAACATGTTATACATTATTATCAATGAGCAAAAATATTTATAGAGAGATCAAATTTTAAACCAATTTTTTTGAAGTACTTCCTCAATTGCGCTTTCAAAAATCCTAAGTTAATAAAATTCTATATTAAAAATAATTTTAGAGTTCCTGATGGAAACTGGATTGTGTAAAATAAAAATCGTATTTTTACTAAACATAAAATTATTAAGATTATTAAGATTAACTTCATATATACAATTTATTATCTATATAAAAACACATTTGTTAACTATTTTTTCTCACCAAAACTAAGTTATTACTTATGTTTCGTTAAATTAGAAGTCTTGTTAATATTGACTTTTGAGCTAATAAGTAATATTTTCACTGAATTATACTAATGCAACTCATAGTATTTTATTCTAAAGAGGAAATAAAGTATAAATTTGGCACATAAGTCATTTTGTTTTTTGTTTTTTTTATTACTTAACAAAAAAATTCGCTGAGCGGCCATTTTGGATCATTGATTTCATAAATCTCATATAGCTATAGTAATATAGCTTTTAAAAAATCGGTAATTCTATATTTCTGTTAGCTATCATCATCATCATCTTATCCTTTACCTAGACGTGGGAGCATAGATCATCCACAAATGTCCGCCATCGCTCTCGAGCCTTGGGTCGGCCACGTCTGCGTTTACCTTGTGGATTCCACTCTAGCGCCACTCTCACTTTCTACGCCTTATCAATGCTTCAATTTTTTCAACACTATTTCACTCAGACCTTCTTTTGTTATTACGGTTGGATAGAATATTTTTAGAATTCGTCTCAGACCGCCAAATGTTGTTTAAAATTCCGAAAGCTTCCTAGGTATTGGAAACTCTCTACCTCGTCTATTTGTTCACTCTCGATGGAAAGAGTGCAAGGTGTTGTTGTACCCAGACGAAGCAGTTTTGTCTTTCCATAGTTAATTTTTAAGCCAACTTGTCCTGCGTACTTTACAAGTTGGTGTAACTTCGTCTCCATATCTGTCCTTGAGTGTGACAGGAGACAGATATAATCAGCAAAACAAAGATCTTTCAATTGTGATCCGACAACCCATTGAATACCACTGGATGTGGTACTAACTTTCTTCATCACTCAATCTAAGACGAGTAGGAACAAGAGCGGTGAGAGAACACACCCCTGCTTAACACCAAATTGGATAGTATCTGTTGGCTTTTATAAATATTTGAACTTAAAGTGGGAAAAAAATCTTGTCACTTGGTCAAAAATTCGCTATCGCCAAATTGAATTTTTCATTTAACGAAACCCTCCCCCCAGACAAAATTCTGGCTACGGCCCTGAATACTAAATATGCCGTCTTATCGTCGTCTCAATGAATGTATGTCCGCAGTTCTTAGATTTTAAATTAAATTGTTAATATCAAAGATGCGCAAGTGGTTAAGTTTAAAACCACTTGCGCAACTTTGATATTAACAATTTTTTACAATTTTAAATCTCCCTATGTTCTTATGTTTGTTGATAAATTATGTTTACGTATTTCTATATCCTATATATGCTGTTATGATTATAGAATAATATAAATGGTCTTATATAGAGAAGAAAGTTAATTTAATTTATTTTTAGATCATTTTTATAATATTCTTATATTTTTACGTCTTATGCGTTTAAAATATTATTGCTGCTACAAAATGTAGGTAAGGAATTTCGTTGTTGTGTTTTCATATTTGTTTTTATAAAAAAAAACATTTATACATATAATATGTTACGTATGCGAACATATTTATATATAAGTCTGAAGTTTATTTTTAGAATTTAATGCAACATAATATATTTAATTATGCATTGGAGAGATTAGTGAGATTCGATACATTTTAATCCAATAATATTCGAATTTGTGCGTAGATAATCTATATTATCATCATCATCATCGTGTCCTTTACTCCAAAGCGAGGGAGCATAGGGATCATTTTACCCTTTATTTCTATCTGATACCACAAACCCTCTGCAAAAATTGATTTATAATTTGTTTGGCAATACGTTGACTTGACATATTTCTTCAAAGAAGCATAAACACGAACTGCTTGGTAGTTTTGGGTATCTAGGAGTCCCTAACTTTTGAATAAGAAATGAAAGAAAGATTTGAATGTTCCTTGCGGTTGGAAAATAATAATAACTTTTTCAAAACCTCGTGGCATATTAATTCATTTACTTTTCATCATAAAGCTTTAAGAATATTTTAAAACCGCATGATTGCATAATGTCTATAATTAAAAAAATAATTATTAATTATTGCATTTTAATTGATATTTAAATATATAACAGACGCAGAATAAACAAATTATTATTATTGTATACAGATCAAGTGTTGTATATTTATTTATAAATATATATACACTTAATCGAATAAACCGATAAATAAGTAATTTGTATAATTTTATTATTATTATTGCTAATTGTTTGCCTTATCTTAAATTACTTGTTAATTATATAATTTAATATTTCCATATTTACACATATATATGCCACTTTATTCAAGGTAATGTATATAGATGTTAAGAAAGAAATTTAAATAATTTGCGGTGAATAAGAAAATTGCAGAATATTTTGCATTTTTATTGTTTAAAATTTGCTCGAATAATTGAGAAGTGGCTTCGAATTCCTCTTTGATTTTAAATTTTAATACTTGAGTGTAGATCAAATATTAATTCAGCACCCAATAATTTTGTTTTTTTATAGAAAAGCTGCAAAACAGCTCTCTATACATTGAATGTGCCATATAGACTCCTAAATTAATTGTGCTAAAATTTTCAGGAGCCTATTTTTTGGCAGGGAAAGAATTCCTGTACAGTTCTTCGAGCCAAAATTTTGATGAAAATTTATTAAAATGTGAACTTTTCGTGCGTTAAAAATGCCACATTTTTTTTGACAATTAGGTAATCAATTGTGATTATTTAATAAAAAATGTATTTAAAGATACGGCTTGTTGTATCTCATAATCTGTTTAAGGCTCTCTATCATAGACAGGTGGTGATTAACGGTGAGTACCGGAACTACTAGTAATGTAAAAAAAGAAAAAAAAATCGTGTCAGGCTCATAGAAAAAGTGTTCTGGATCGTGTACCAAAGTTAACCCTTATTTTACTGGCATATGCCGTTAAAGAGTCCAAATATGCGCATTGCGTATTAGACTGGCCCTTATTTTTAAAGTTGCTCCGATTCTTGAAGCCACCCTCCAATTTTTTTCGTTTGGATGCGAAAACCAAAATGTAAAATTTTGAGATCGATCAAAGAACGTTTAGGACCGTGTTTTATTTCTTCGGGTGTTAATTCCTTGGGTACTATTTTATTTTTTAATATAAAATCAATTTTTTTAGGTATTATTTATTTATCGGGCCTTACGTCATCTTTGCATTATTTACATTTTAATATTAGTAGGCTTTTTCGTTTTTAAATATAAAAACAAATTTAAGTGAGTGTTATTTCTTTTAATTGTCAATTTCTTGGATGCCATACTTCATTTTTGAATATTAAAAAAATATTTGGGTGTTATTTTTGTCAGGCGTTATTTCATTAGGTGTTATTTTTCTCAGCTTTGAAGAAAACATAATTTGGGCCTTAATTCCTTGGGTGGTTATTTATATCACCACAATATATTTTTTATATATAGATTACACCAATCTCGCTGCCAAAAACCAATTGAATTTAGCGAACATTTTATATGGAACATAACCGCGTATTAAATAATCTACAAATTTAAGCTAACAGTGAATTTTTTAAAGTTGACGGTACACACCGGCAAATATCTTCGGTGTTTTATTTCCGATTTTAACGTGAGAGGGCATTTTGGAATGGTATTATATTCGTCTAAGTAGAAAAACCCAAAATTGGCTTTGAGGCGGTTTTAAACGTTCTTTGATCGATCTGAAAATTTAAAATTTTGGTTTTTGCATCCAAACGAAAAAAATTGGGCCAACTTTTAAAATCTCCATAGTACCAAAGGCCAATCTATTGCGTATACAAATACATCACAGCAAATTCGATTATTTCACACCAACCGTCTTATTTATTTTATTGTGTAGATGTAGCATTTACGGTAATCATATAGACAACGACAAATTTCACTGCTCACGCAACATCAACGATTTGTTTGTTAATAAATGCATATTATATGGTATATGTATATTGTACAATGTACATATATGTATAGTATTAATAATTGTACGCAGTGACAAAACAAAAGCTAAAAGCCGAAACAACGAAAAACTTTATAGAATACAATTTAGCTTTTACACCATATAGCTTTTATACATATTTACATTATCTGCAGTCAAATCGATAGTTTGTACTTTGTGTATACAAAATATAACCTAAAATGTATTTTTTGTGTGGAATATATTATTATGCAACAACACCTCTTCTCAGCGTTCATTGAACTTGAGAAATCGCGTCACACACAGCTGAATGGACGGATATTTTGGATGTTATATATTTTTCAAAACGAAAGAACCGAATCCCGCAACCATAATTTCTGTATATAGTTCTTTTGTTGCTTTAGGTTACTGGTGCTTGCTTTTAGAGGAATTATATAACCGATATTCTTTTATATAGAACTTTGTTGTTAAAAATTTTAAAATATTTTTTGGAATATGTAATTTTATGGAGTTATAAAATTTTATATTATGAAACTTGAAAGAGAAGAAAAAAACCGACTCGTGCCTCCATAATTTATCCAAGTGTTGAGTATTTTATTATAATATTTAAATTTTCTTCTTCTTGTCGCAAGCAATTTATGTATGCGTCTTTTATTATTATAAATTTCCATTTATATATAATATTAAAAATAATAATTTGTAAAATCACATCACTAATGGTAAATATATTATAATACTTATGTGACATCGTGCACATGCGATGTTATCCAAATGGATAAGCTTAGATGAATATTTGATATACAAAAAAAAATTAAATCGACAGAAACTGTGACAATTTAAATAAATTTCATCAAAATATATAAAAACAATTAATAATTATTATATCGAGGGATGAACTTCAATACCTCGTTTGTGCAAACTACTTATTTAATGAACTGAAATATTTTTCATTTACAATTTTTTTTTGTTAAACTTAGTAAATAGGTTTAACAAAAAGAAAATTGTAAAAGAAAAATATTTCTGTAGTTTTTTGGTCCGCTTCTAATATTTAAAAAAATGCACATACGAGGTACTGAAGTTCATCCCTCGATATATACTAAGATTAAACTACTGAATCTGATTCTGTTAAAAAAAACTGATGACTTTTTTCATAACAAATAAACTAATGATTTTTTTTTCTTTACAGGTAAGTTAAAACCAACTTATACTAGACATTATTATCGATCTATAGCCATTTATATATATTATAGGTAAGATTATATTTAATTTTAGAAAATTGATTTCTCGTCTATTACACAAATCTACGATGGAATATAAGGCAACAATTTATTTGTATATTAAATTTCTGAAGTCACCGCCTATATATATCTAGACTTAATAGACGATCTGATTAAAAAATTTGTTTCTTTACAATTATTAAAACTCCTTATTTTAATTTAATTTAATTTATTTATTCTAAAATATTAACAATTAAAGCTCAATTTACACTACAACTTTTTTAACATATGTTTGTGTCCAAAAAACATACTTGTTACAACAAATTTTACAAAAATCTAATTTCATTTGATAAAATAAATTCTGAAAGCAAAAAATATTAAAAAAATATTTTAAAAATTGTGTCCCTCAAGACTGTTTTTTAGACACAAACATATGGAGATATATGTTAAAATGGGTGGAGTTGAAATTGAGCTTACCCCATTACATACCGGTAGCTCAATTCCGGTTTGGTGAGATTTTTTTTCCACCATGGAATGAAATAAATTTTTCCACAACATGTTATCTCACCGAATAAAGAGATGAATATGTACTAAACTGTACTAAAATGTATATTGTCTATATAGGGAAAATTTAAACGTCAAATTTCAAAATATTTGTTTATTTTCATAAAATTTAAATTGATTTACGTGTTTGTGGAAAAAAAGGAAATTTGTGAATTATAATGCAATTTATTTTAAAAATTAAATGTGCAATTTTTAGACGGAATCGGCTAAAAAATTGCCCTAATAAGAAAAAGAAAAAGCTTTCATGAACAATTTTGTTTACTAAAATAATATTTCGGATGACCTTTTAGTCGATCCTTATCCTTATTTTTCCGGTGCTTTTAATTTTTCAGTATTTAAACCCTCTCCCTCTCGGAAAGGGGCTAAGCGTCATAAACTCCTAATAAAAAATTATGTTCATTAAATTTTTTATTCTCTTACAAATTAGTAGAAGGTGCGGAGGAGAACGAACCATTATCTTTCTATCCCCTCGGAAACGGAGCTGTTAAAAAATATATGTATACTCCTTAGACCAAGCGTATTTTTCTTTATTTAGTTATATAGAACTTATAAAAAATCAGGATAAAGCACAAAGTAGTTTTATATTATATTATATTTCTTATATTAAACAATTTATTTCTTTACAGCGTTTTTTATATGTATATTTGATTTACAAAACTTCAATAATAATTTGTTATATAATTTAATTGATTATAATTTTATAAGTAACATCACCACACGTAATAATATAAATAAATATAATATTTAATCGAAAAAGACGTTGATAAACTGCAGAATGCAACTATAGCCATTAGCACATTACTATAATAAATACTAAATAGGCAAGACATCCAGAAACTTTCATTGGCCCTTACACATCCTTGGTACGCTGAGAGATGAGGCTAAATTTTTTGTATACGGCATTTAATTATGTTATATCATATGTTATTTTTCATTTTTCATTTTTTTCTGCAGGAACGGGTAGCTTCTATGCAAAAAAAGGAAGAAAATGTAGTACATAAGAAAATATAATTAAGTTTCTAGATGAGGTACGTTCTTCAAATTTTGTGGGTATAGTTTATTGGTGCTTTCGTTATTTGGTATTAAATACACAGAGAGAAAAGTTTGTAATTTCAACAACGAAAGGCTCTTCTTTTCGCCATGATGTTGAACTGATTCTAGATATGTAAAATCAACAAATGATAGTGACATATAAGCACGTACCATTATATGCAATTGATTTTATAATTTTAGCTTAAAGTTTAAGTTTAAATTTATTATTTTTGTGTTGTTTTCTAATTCTCATTGATTTTACCGATAAATTTATCTCTGTGTATGAAATATTTTACTTGCCAGGAACTGGTAGCTTCCATACAAACGGGATAAATAGGAAGAAAATAAAGTACACAAAGAAATAGAAGAAAGTTCTATACATGATATGATTTTGAAATTTAGTAAAAATGGTTGGGCTTCATATTGTTTGGTGTAAGATAATACGAAGAATTTGTCTCTTCAGAAACGAGCTCCCATACAAAAAAAGTTCGACAAAAAGGGCAGAAAATGTAATACACTAACAAATTGTAAATATGCTAAGAGCTAGAAATTTGGAAGGGTTATTTGGTTGATGATTTTATTATTTTTAATAAAACTTAATATAAATAAAAATTGTCTCCATACTTTCGTGTGATAATGTTATCAGATTTTTTTATTTATAAGTAATTTCGCATTTATTTAATTTTATTTTCATGTGTGTATTTGATATTTGACGTCACGGCTCCGTAATCAAGAGGTTGTGAGTTCGAGGCTCCGTAGGGCCACAAATTTTTCACATCTGGGTTATCACCTTTAATTCGCAGGTGTTTATTAAAAAGCGTTTGCAGTGGCCCGGAAGTCACTTAAAGCCGTTGTCCGCCTATATGATACCA
>JANSTW010117219.1:0-17100 GCA_027564275.1 Diadocidia ferruginosa | reverse complement strand
TATTGTTTTATATTATAGTAAAAAAACGTCAACCAAATTCAAACAAAAAATAATAACGCAAAAAAATTCTGTTAATATTTTTATGGCGTTACATCTTTACCAGCGCAAAATTGAAATTTGTTCTAATATAAACCGACATTAAAAAATAGATTTAAAATTAAATTTATTATTAAAACGTAACAAAAATGAAATTATCCAAATTTTATAATTATTTATAATTATTGAAACAACACATAATTGAAAAAAGTTTACATTTTTTAATAACAATATACGTAAAAGTATTAGTGCATTTTTTAATCGTTAAATGCAAATATACGAATATAAACGTCTAAAAAAGTATAAATAAAAATAAATAAAAAGAGGATTAACCAATTCTTTGCAACGAATTAAAACACTTTTTACACTTATATGTATAACCAAAGTTGTATTGTTTTTACGTGAATTAAACTAATATCATATTTGGGTAATATCCAATTGAAATGAATCTTTAGAGGAATTTTATCACTTACCAATGCAATAAAAGCTTCAAAAGTAAAAAAAAACATTTATATCCCAATATTGAAGAAAAACAAAATAAATAACGTCGAATCGACTTGTTAATTAAGGAAATTTTTTGTACCTTTTAACAAATTTTTAGATTGGATTACAAACCCATTATAAAATACATAAATCTAATAATTTTTAAAAGTGGCAAAACAAATTTTTTTCAAAAAGTATAACTTAAAATAAAATAATAGTTACAATACTTTGTATATTTGAACTAGCGCTTTTTAAAAAAATTAGTGGCATAATGTAATTTTTTTTAAAAGAATTCCAACAATATATGCAAATTTTAACTCTTTCTGTTTCAACGTCATCGAAAAAATCCATTATGAGCTCTCTCGTAAGTTTTTTTTTAATTTACATTTTTTTAGCTTTGATTTGTTATTAGTGTGATTATTTTTGGCTCAAAAATTTATTATTCTATTTTTTAAATAAAATTTATTGTTTAAAAACGTTTTTTAGAATATGTCTTCGCTATATTCAATTAAAGCCATTGCAATTTTGGACCAAGATGGTAATCGGCTTTTGGCAAAGGTTTAATATTTTGAAGGTCTTTAAATATGTGTTAAAAAGTAAAAATCTATTGTTATTTACTAATTTTTGCTATATCTTTTTCAATTTGATTAATAATTATTTTTATTGAATATTTTAGTTGAGCTTGACACAAACTATTTTTTTATTTTTGTAACATTATTTTCTATTTAATATTTGCTTATATTACTAATAACAGTAATTTTAAAATTTTATTTAGTATTACGATAAAGAAGTATTTGCTACACCGAAAGAGCAATCAACTTTTGAAAAAAACCTTTTTCAAAAAACAAATAAATCCAATAGTAAGTATTGGTTACTTTGAAATTTTTTATTTATTTAAACTTTTTCCATTGATTTTAGCTGAAATTGTATTATTTGATGGCTTTATTTGCGTATATCGTTCAAATGTCGATTTATTTTTTTATGTTATTGGATGTGCACAAGAAAACGAATTGCTGCTTGTGAACATTCTCAATTGCCTATACGACTCTCTTTCGACCGTACTGCGGAAAAATGTTGAAAAAAAAGCACTTTTAGATAATATTGATGTAGCCTTCTTAATTCTTGATGAAATCTGTGACGATGGGTAATACTTTTTGAAATTTTTTTATAAAAATTGCTTTTAAAGTTTTTTTTAATAATTATCAATTTTTTACTAATTCTTAAATATATGTAAATGATGTTTCATTATGTTATTTTAAACTTTTTAAGCTAATAAGTTGAAAGCTGTATTTAGAATTGTTTTGGAGACTGATCCACATGCCATTGTTAATCGTTGTGCTGTGAGACCTGATGACTTAGCTTTCGGAGATCAATCAATTTCTCAGGTTGGAATGTCTGTAAGTTATAGTATTGCAGTTTTTTCATTTAAACATTAAATTATGACTTGGTAGGTCATTTGATTTATTCAAAATGCAAATTAGTAATTTTTTGATCGATTGAATTTCGAAAAAATTTAATAAGAAAATACTGATTACATAAATTTATATTTCCATAAAAAATATTTTTTATGTTATCCTTATAGTTTTTATATCTCTACTTAAAAATAGTTTAAGAAGAGAAAATATATTTTTTAGCATAAATATTGGTTTCAAATTAAAAAATAGGAGCATCTACTTTTTGTTATTATATGGTGTATTTTTTAGCTGTTGGGTTCTGCAAAAGATCAGTTTAAATGGTCGCTATTAAAGTAGAATTAACAATCTAAATGTTGATAATTAAAATAATTATTTGTATTTCTCTTCAATAAACATATTTTGTTTCTAGTTTTTTTGTTAATAATTAAACATAAATAATAAGAAAAATTACTAATTAAAGTAAATAAATACGATTGGGTTTAAAGATATGCTTACTTTATATCGTGAGCAAAAGTAAAATAAAGTCTGTTTTGAAATAAACCAAATATAAAAAAGGTCTCAAAAATGGATGTTTAAATAGAAAGTAAAATTTTACAGCATGTCTTAATATAAACATAGGCTCATTTGGAGAATGATAAGGAGTTCCATATACTTTGACAAAAGAAATAAAAAAAGAAACTAATTTATTTTATTCATTTCATAAAAAACTATGTAAGAAATTAAATTTATGTAACTATACTTCTTCGCAATACTTATAAATAACTAATTAATAATTTTTAATTATTAAATGTCTCATAAAATAGTTTTCGAAGAAAAATTGTACACAATTAATTACGGAAATGTTCTTGTAAAACTGAAAAAAATGATTCTGGTCTTTTTTCTATTACGTATAATTTTTTTTCAAACTTCTAAGAAAGAAATCGTACAAAACTTTAGGAAGGGAGAATTTTGTTTGGTTTTTTGATTTAATGATAAGCTTTTTGAAGTTTTATGAAAAGATTTAAGCGCATAAATTTTCTTTTGATTTCCAAGCTTATAAAACGAATACTAAAACGTTTTTTCAACTATGTTCAAAAAAAGTCAACGCTACTGAAATATGGCTGGGCGATTGTAAATCAGAATGACGATCACTATTTTGAATTGGCGCTTTTTTCAACATAAATAATTTGAATTAAAAGTAAATTATAATTTATTTAAATATATTTTTGCATGATTTAAATTTCTTTTTATGCAAATTTGTAAAATTGTTACACATTTTTTGTCATCAAAGGGGTACAACTTAAAATATGAAAGTAAATTCCATTGGTATAAAAAATTTGTAGTCTTTTTGTTTTCTGAAACGGATGAAACAACAAAGCTTTGATTATTTCTTGCGTATAAAAGTTTTTTTAAATTTACGTAAAGTATTTAAATATATATTATGTTTTTTTCTAATAATATTTTTTTTAATTAACCAATTAAGAAATTTTAGAATCTATAATGTTACGAAACAATTCAACACCACGGAAACTTTCGAGTGCTAAATTAAAACGAAATTTTTCGGCATCTCCTGCGCGAAGAGTTTCGGTAGTTACTTAAGTTTTTTTTATTATAAAAAATTTTTACTGATATAGTTTGCTTTACAGTTTGATTTTTAAGATAATCATTTCGTATATCATAATTTTTTTAAACATTGTTTTAATTATACATATACTTATAAAGACATTAGAAACTCCCTGATTGGTTTAGCCTCGGAAACTAGCCAAACCAAATTCAGTGCAGAATTCTCCATTTAATACACCGACGAAACTCTTTGCGATGGACACTCTTGATGCTGCTCTCAATCATTATTTTAGTCCAAAAAAAAAGTTTATAAAATCTCCAAATCGAAAGGCAAAAAGGTAAAATTTTTTAAACGACATTTTTAACTCTTTATATAATTATAAGTCGAAAATTTTTTATTACTTAAAAATTTTTTTTCTATATTAAAAAATTTAGATTATTCTTAATATGGTTTATAATAGTTTATAATAGTTTTTAAGCAATTTAAAGTTTTTAGACAAATTAATTTTGATACGGAAGACGAAATGACGGAAGACGATAATGATGAAAATGCTGTCGTACAAGCACAATCAATAAACGAAGTTAAATGTGATCTTGAAGAATTGACTCGTTGCTTTTCTGTAAATTTTACTGGGTATTTTATATCTTATCCTAAGATGACTTGCCTGCAATTTTTGTTGCTTTATTCTTTATTTATAAATTTTAGTCAATCGACAAGTTTCTACCTGATAATATTACAAATATTGAGACGGAATATGAAGAACATTTTTTTTACTGGAAAGATATGCTGATAAATTATAACTTCAATTTGTTGGTAACTAAATTTTACTTTAGTTTTAATGATGAATGTGTCGATTATTAGTTTAGCTACATGGTCTTGGTACGAAACGAAATTTACTAAATAAATTTGTTAAAGAAATTTTATCGGACTACAATTACATAAATTTTGAGTGTTTTAAGCCTGGCGTAAACTGTCGTCAAATTTTAGAAGCAATTAATCTAGAATTCAGTCTTAAAGTACAACATCGCGGTCTCTCTATTGTTGACTGGGCAACGAAATTACGAAAATCAGTTGAAGAAAAACAGATAAAACTTTTTATTGCTATGCATAATATTGATGCTCAAAGATTGAGGTAAGAAATTTTGTTTGAACCATAATAAATATACTTAAAGTGATGTTTATTCTTGATATATTGAATTAAAACCAGGTGCAGCATTCTATTTTCTGAAAATTTAAAATTACAACCTAAAGCTGAGTATTGTCGTGTAACAAAATAATAGGGTGATACTTTAATATCTTTTAAATTGGTTACAGCAGATTTTTTTTTACTTTATTTTTATTCTCAATAATTAACCACATTTTTTTTCTGAAATTTGAGAATAAATGCTTAATAATAATGAAACAATGTATTCTTTTGTAATAATGTAAACCAGCAAAATTTATGCCTGTGCCTAATTTAAAAAATTATAAATTATACTTGTGATACTTTTTGTAAATTGTAAGAAAAGAAAATTCTTTAATTTAATAGAATGTTTTAAGACGTAAAATTATTTTTTTAGCTTTTGCTCTTGTAATATAATTATTACACTTTTTAATTGATTTCTTTATAGTTAAGGTTTTTTAGTAGGTGATTCATTCTTAACCAAAGATTTGAACTTTAGTATTTTTAATGTTTTTTTTTTTAAATCTATTAATAATAATAAACATAAAGCTTTTAGAGATTCTCTTCAGCAGCATGCATTATCCATTCTTGCTAGTTCAAATATTATACATTTTATTGCGACTATTGATCATAACAATGCAACTTTAATGTGGGATCAGGTATTAGATTTTTAATAGTTTTACTCTTGTCTAACAATTGCTTTGTAGAAAATTTGCGATCGTTTTAACTGGCTTTTTGTATCGGTGCCGACATTTCGTACTCACGGCGATACTCTTTTGCATTGTGAATTGAAGTCGCTTGGATTACATTCTAAATCAGGTGGCCATACACACACATTTGCATCACTTGACGTTTTTTGGCAGGCTACAACTCAAAATATGCGCAAAATTTTGCAACAATTAGTTGTTTATGCTGGTATTTATGGAGCCAATGAAGATGAAGAAGCACTTTCTCTGTCTAAATTTTGCAAAATTCTAAAGTATTTTTTAAAAATTTTATTTTTGTTTGAAATAAAAGTTCTTTTTTATTACTTTATTGTAATATTTATTATAAATTATTTAAGTTTGAAATAACTTAACATAATGATACTTGAGACAAGAATTTGCGACAACAAGCGAAGCTGTGCTTAGACAACAACTTGGAGAGTTTATTGATTCAAGTATTATTCGAATGGATAAGGATGGTAGTATTCAATTGACAGTAGACAGAAATCTTTTGGTTGCCTTTCTTGAGTCAAAAACTTAATCGATATTAATTTTTTTTTAATTTACGTTTTTATTTTAAATTTTAGAATTTTTTGAACAATTTATTTGCAATTATAGATAAAACAATAATTGTTCATTTGTTTTTAAGTTTTATTATTTTCCTTTTCTTTTTTACCAACGACTTTAAGGCTTCCTCAGGTCTTATTTATTGCCTTTGTTTAAGAAACTTTACAGTAGGTACATTTTATTTTATTTTTTAAATAAACGGACTTTTGTACAGATTGGATAAATAAATAAACAGATTCTTCTATATTTAGCTAAACAAGATAAAAGTTTAAAAAAATGATTTTACCCTATTTTTATCAGTCAGAGTTTTACTTCTTTCATGACATATAAGCTTTTATAAAAAATAAAGTAAAAAAAATAAGATGATAAATTTAATTATATTTTTTACATGCGCAAATGCGACTTTAAAAGCTCAAAATTTATTGTTTGGTAGAAATTAAATAATAAATATTTAGTAAAAAAACAATCAAAGAATTTAAGAAAAAAAATGATAAAAAGTGGAAATTGATTTTCCTTGTGTTATCAGTTACGTTAAATTACAATACTAACGGTGATTGTTAGTATTGTACAAAAAATTTTACGTAACGATTTTTTAAATGTACTGTTTTATTATTTAATTTGTAGGAGGATAATTCTTTTTTAAAATTCAACTCTTTAATATATATATATATATAATAACTTTTATATTATAATTAGACTCGATTGATTGTGCTTATTATGTTCGAAAACGAAAGGTTATTCATAAATTATTTTACTATGTGAAAATTTTATTATTTCATATTTAGTACTTTTGCTATTGTAAAATGGTAAAACTTATTCAACATTTTGAAATCTTTACTCTAAGCCAACAAAGTTTTAGGAATATATAAAGTCATTTTTTTATTGGTTTTTGGAATATTCATTTTTTTGTACAGAAATTTTATCTCATTTTTTAAGCAGTATAATATAATTTTTTTTAAATGAGTATTAAAAAACTTATAATTAGGATTATTTATTCATAGTCAAAATAAAGATCATAGAAATAAGAACTTAGTTTAGATATAAATCAACTAATGATCCTGAAGTGTCTGTAATTGAACCTAGAAAGCAACCATGGAAAAAAGTAAGAAATTATTTTATAGGCTCAAAGTACAAAATTAATCTTCCAAAAATTCCAGTTTTTATTTATATTGCTTCGACTTAGCATGGCCGTACTCTTCCTTGCATTTGGGGTTGGTGCTGTAGTATACTCCGTTAATCATTGTAAGAATTGAAGTTAATAAAAAGCAATTTACGGCCATCTAAGTATTTAACTATTAAAATTGTTCTTATTTGGCATTTAATAATTAAAAATTGCCTAACACAAATTATTGAAATTTTTATATTGAATAATCTAAGTTTCAATTAAATTACTTTTAAAAAGTAAAAAAATATAAGTTTTATACATTTTAGCTGAGGAATTAGAAGATATAAAAAAACAGCAACATGTTGAATTCTTTAACTTTTATTATGATCAAAGTTCTCTGGAAGGAATTTTAACAATTGAGCATCAAATTATGGATAAAAATGAAAAAATTTTAAAAAAAAATGCTATAAGTCATGAAATTTCTTGGATTCAAGATAATACAAATAAAATAATTGTACACAGACTTGGTTTAAATAAAACAGATTGGAAATATACCTATTACGTCTACGAAAATTATTCGATTTACGCTACTCCAAAGGTAAAAGAACTAGTACAAATAACAAAGAAAGAAAACTTGTTTCTTGTATTTCTGTATAAAATAATGCACTAAAAAAATTTGGGATAAAAGCTGCTATTTTTTCTTTCTTTCTTTTCCAATGGAAAACAAGTATTCTTTAAACCTATAAACCAAAAAATAAAATCATTTCAATGATTTTATTCATTATTTTAAAACTATATAAAACATTTTAGTCGTGCAAACGCTATAAAAACTTGACATACAACTCATTTCTTAAAAGCTTCCACTTGTTTAAATTACCTAAAATTCGGCTTGAAAAAGTTATGCTCAATAAAAAAACAATTGATATAGAAGTCTTCCAAGGAGCATCAGAATTTCAGGAAAGTGAAGAAAATGACAAAGCGTACGGCTATTTTACCAAAGCGTTACCATATTTTGCTATAGCATATGCAGCTCCCAAAGGCGGTAAAAATATTTCTAAATATAAAAAATAAGCTTTTTAGCTATCAAAATTAATATAATTGTAGTATAACCATAAAAGGTAAATAAATCAGCCTAAAAAAAAACAAATTAAATTTTTTTAGTTTCTCAATTAAAAAGTAAAAAACCTACAATAGAAATATTTTTTCTTTAAGCCCATTATATTCAAAAAAGTAATATTTAAAAAAAAATGTTTTAATAAATTAATAATTAATATTTTACACTAAACACTAATTCAATAACTATTTTTAAGTAAAAGCTATTTAGGCATAGTGTACGGTTGGCAAAATTATTTTAAGCCAACAAATAAATCTGATATATTATGGATGGAATATTGGTTTCCACAAATGAGTAAAGTCCTTCAAGATGCTTTTATTTTTTTTGATTTTCCATCTCATTGTATGGTTAATAACTTAAATTAATTAATTTTATTTTTATATATAAGAAATAAACCTTTTATAACTATAAGTATTTAGTACCTATTATATTTGTAACAAATCAGTTTTTCAAAAGAATTAATGTTTTAAAATATCTTTCATAGTTCTCTACGAGAAATAAACATAATATCCTCTGTTATAAAATTTTTTGTATGTTTTTCGATATAATATAAATTTTTAATCCGTCGTAAAGAGCATTATTTTTTAAAACATTTTTTATTATTATGTAATATTACAATTATTTAATTATTGTCAGTTATGATTTGCAAATTAAAGCTTATATAGATTTAATAAGCAGTTAAAATAATTTGACGAGAATGACGTGCAGTTGGTTGACTTGGAATAAAAACTGGTGCCCAAAACAGACGCTGATAACGTCGATCTTCCATTATATCGTAGTTATCTTTACGACTTTGTAAAAATGGCGAAGAATATTCAAGACCTTTAGCGCGACCATTCCAATATCTAAAATTAAAGACAAGTTTTATAATAAATTTAAAAAATTTTTTGTGATTTTTTTAATCTTTTGTAATAAATATTTTTTTTTCAGAATACACAATACATATATTGTAAATAAAATTAAGAAATATGTTTCATAAAATTTACAGATATCATAACATTTTATGAACGTTTGATAACTATTTTTTCAATAAAAGCTATAAGAAACCTTGAAAAATTTTCAAATCTTGTTGTATTAACAGGAATAGGATATTGACGTCTAGTCATTGGTGGTAGAGGAATTTTTGGTAGGTCACCAATATGAAGTGGATGAAGTGAATGAACCACGTTACCGGAAGACTTCTCTTTTAACACATGCCATTCACTTTGTTTTGGTTTATAAGAACAAAATGGTCTCAAATCCGGCTTTACTCGACGATCACTAAAAACAATATCAAAAGTAAATTAATAAATGTATGTAAAATTTTTTTTAATATTTTAAATTTTATAAGAAAAAAAAGTTATTTTTCAAACTTAGCTTTTATTTATATTTTATATAAAACGTATAAATCTATACATTTAGTACTTACTTATAACACATTCCATTTGCAGGCGCCAAGGAACTGTAACTTTTTGATTGTCTCAAATCACCAAGGGTTGGATGATACATTTCATCCAATCTGCAATGGGTTGCACCTCGTCCCGTTCGTTTAACTTCTTCGAAGCTTAAAATTGATATTACTTATAAAAATTTAAATGCATTAATAATTGTTTATAAATTGACTTATCTACAGTTTGAAAAAAAAAAAATAAATAAATTGAACCTATCATTAATTATTTCATCAAAAGTATCATTGGGACTTCCTCCATTTCTATATGGTACGGCACGCCATATTGATTTATGCACTTTTTCTTTAATCTAAATGTAATAACTAAAAAATTATTTATTTTTATTTTATTAATTAGACATTATTTAGCATTTTTTGTCGTGAGTAAATATCAAAAAATGAAACACAGCCTTTATATGAATTTATAATACTTTGTATTGAAATTACGTTTTATACTATGAATATAACGTTTATACATAGATTTTTAATTTTTTTTGCGATTTTATTAGTGAATTTAAAATTTCATAAAAACATAAAAGTGCTGCAACTACCTTGAATTTGAAGTTTACTTGTGTAAAAATTAATTTATTTAATTGTTACAAATTTATTTATACTTTATAATGTGTGAAAGTTGTACTTCTCAGTTATGTCTTAATAAAGATTATTTATCTAAAGGATTTTCAAGGGCTATTTTAAATAACTAACCTGTTTATTAATTTCCATCTTTAAATATCGATTAATTAAAAATTTATAATTAAAAAAGTTAATGTAAAAGACAAGTTAAGTTTGTTAAATAAAATCACGTTTATTTTTAACAAAAAACAACAACTAAAATAACAACAAAAAGGTTTAAGTTTTTTTAACGTTCTTATTCAATTTATTTATGCTATTAAATTACTTGTCACATCGATCAGTGTCTAACCACAACTTGCCAGCTGTTACATAATCCCAGCATTGCAGACCTATTTTAAGCTGCAAAGAACGCGGGGGATGTAAAAAATAGCGGATCAAAAAACAAAAATATAACGAAAAAACAAGATAAGAATTGGGAAAATAGAAATACCGTCTGGAATCAATTTAAGTTTAGGATCAATAAATTTGTAAAAGATTTAAAAATTATAAACAAAAAAATTAATGTAATCATGTTTTTTATACTAATTTATACTATTAAATAAATTTTTATAAAATACCCTATTTTCTTGCGACTAAGTCAGGTCTTATCTGGTATAAAATTTAAAAATATTTATAAATTTTCTTTTATAAATTAAAAAAGTATATTAAATGAAGACATTAAAATCATCATTGAAAATAATTAAAGTTTTCTAATGCATTGAGTAACTCCTTCGGAAGGTTTTCTTCTAATTTTTTTTATCACTCATTTTTTCATCTTCATTTTTCTCATTATAAATTTGCTAACCATCCTTAACTATTGCTTTAAAAAAACCGTTTTGAATGCAACTGTTTGAAACACTGAAAACTTCCTTCTTATCTTACACTTTTTCATTTTAGAAATAAGTTGTCCCAATTGGACAAATTGGTATGGCGGTAAATTTAAAGTTTAAACCTTAAAATTTTTTAAAACTGCATTCCTTTAAATTTTTCATATCTTTATTAAATTGAGATTTGCAATTGAGAAGTCGGCTCAAATTGAACAATAATTTAAAGTTTTATTAATAATTGGAAAGTATGGAAGAGATTGAAGTTGACGTAAGTCATTATCAAAATTTTCTTTTTATTTAGTTTTAAACACATTTAACTAAGCTGCAAAAAACATTTGTTAAAAGGTTATTTTATGAATACAATTCTAGGAGCAAAATTAAATATTATGAAATTATCGAATTATGATATCAACCTTAATTCTTTTTTTGTAAGTTTTTTTTCTTAAAAGATCATTAGTTTAAGGAAAACGTTGACGAATTTTGTGCAGATGAAATGCATTCGGAATCGTTTCATGAAGACTCAGTTTTGGGTCATCGACCTGATATTTCATTATATTATAGGACTCCGTGTCCAGGTGCTGCCAAGTTTGCACGTCGAAGGCGAAGTTTAGAACCTCAAAAAGGTTTGTTTTGATATTTTTTGAATTAATTTAATTTAGTTTTTTCTTTATTGGGAAAATTAATTCATTTAATAAAAACAGTTTTTTTATAAACCAATGCAATAAGTGGATATTTTTAGATTATATTTCTATAAGAGTACCTTTACATGTGCTACATAGAATTTGTTATTATTTGAATAAACGGGATATGCTAAGCTTTATGTCGACTTGTAAACGCTTTTACGAAGTTGGGTAAACTTTTTATATTTTAATATCTATTACCTAAATTTTAGTTAAAGTTTTGCATTTCTAAATGCTATAAGAACTAATTTTGAATAAATTATAACTTTTTTGATGTAATAATTTTAAATATCTCAAGTTTCATGTTGAATTGTAGATCTAATAGTTTGTTTTGGGAATTTTTAAATTTATCTAACAAACATTTGTCGGAATCAGCACTTCATACACTTCTCGACCGGAAAGTTAAAGTGCTCAGGCTTTCTTCAGCTACGGTAATTTTTATATTATAGCAAAAGAATTTTTTGTTATAATGACACTTTGAATTTTTTCTAATATTTGTATAAACATTTATAAAACAAGAAATTTGTAATGGTTTTAGTATATTAAGTTTTATACACTCTGACCAATTTTTATTTTTAGATATATACAGAAGAATTTTTTGCGTGGTACAACTTAAACAAAATGACGCCATCTGTATTGACGCATTTGGACTTATCTCAAGCTAAATTTACAAAAACTGAAGCTCTTGTCAATTTACTTAGTCGATGCTTTAATTTACAGGTTTTTATGTCTTTGATAGATTTTAGTTGAATTTTTTACTATTTTGTATAGTTTTATTACAAACTTAATTATGAGATGCATATTGTTTTAAACGCACATTATCTTAATTTTTAAAAGAATGTAAGCCTTAAAGTGCTTGATTAAAAAGTAAAAAATATACTAACATTTTTTAATGTTTATGTTAATTGAATTTTTGGTTTTTTATTTTACTTTGATTTATGTAGGCACTAAGTTTGGAGCTTTGCGACGAATTAAATGACGCACTTGGCTTTGAGATTGCAAAAAATATAAACCTAAAATTTTTTAACGTACTAATGACAAAAGCTCTTTCTCCAAACGCAATGCGTTTAATCCTCACTAATTGCTTAAGGTTTTTTTTGCTAAAATGCAAATAATATTACAATAAATAAATAATAAATCTTTTTTTTGTTTAGTTTACATGAACTTAGCGTTGGTTGGGCCGACTTTACAGGTGCGCTAATTACTGCTATCTGTAATAATTTACCTTCATCACTTCTTCGACTTAATTTTTCTGGGACTCGTGAACTTGTAGAAATGAATAATGAAGGTTTACTTTACTTATTATTTGTACTAATATATTTCTTCATACATAGTAGTTGGCTTTTACTATTTAGTGGTACGACACATTTGCAAGTGCTGTTTAAACTTAAAGGAATTAGATTTAAGTGACAATGTTCTTTTAACGGAGGCTTGCATTGACTTTATATGTGATTGTTTACCAAATCTTCAAGTACTTTCGCTTTCTCGGTGCTATGGAATTGATCCTACTTCTTTTTTGTATAATTTTTAATTTATATACAATAAAAAAATTGTACATTTCAACATTTGTTAATAATTTTTGCAATCTTGGACGATTTTTAATGTTTTTTTATAAAGTTGAACTAAAAATATTATTTTAGAAAGCTTTCTCATTTACAAGTACTTAACATATATGGCTGCGTCACAAATGAAGGAGCTGAATTTTTGCGTGGTCGACTTCATCCGACTCAAATTAATGCGTCACCATTCTCTACAGTAGCGCGCCCAACCGTTGGTGAAAGTGTATCAAGCATTTGGCGATGCAGGACGAGAGATTGGTATTAAAATATCTAATCGATTATTTTAACCAGTTTGAAAAGTTAGTTAAAGCAAAATTAAACTTTAGAATAAAAAAGTTTTAGTTGTATTCTAGGTTAAAATTTAATTAAAAGCTTTTTTTCAATAAAAATTATGGAACTAAAACGTCTTAATCATTTTATTTTTTTCTTTAATCTTACCATTTTATGCATAATTGTTTAAATGTACAATTTATTATTTTTTGGTGTATTAATTATGTTTATTTTAAGGCAATAATGTATAATTAAGTCCTTACAGACTATCTTTTAAATAGATAAATTTTTTATTGTGCTATTTGTATATTGAAATTTGCAATATGCAATATGCTAAATATACTAACAAGAAAATTTTTTTATTCTAGATATTAAATAAAGTTTCAATTAGAGCAAGCGATTTTTGACAGTATGATTACTGTCCTTTGTTTTATTTGTGTTAAATAAAGTTTTCCATATGGAAATTCTCTATAAATGATTAAAAAATCTATAAATAAACAACATATTTTAGACACTTTTCGATAACTTAATATCTAAAACTTTTGAAAGTGACTCTTAAGGTTTTAAAAAAGCATTTGTTTAAAGAAAAAATTTTTATGTTTTTGTTTGTTATTTTGTTATCTGTTTATTTTAGTTTAGACCGTTTTGCATTTATGCATAAGAAATTATTGTAGTAAAAAATTCTAATTTGGTTAAAAAACCTTTACCGAAATATTCAAACGCTCGATATCCAAGTAAATAAGTTGAGTTACTAATTTTTTTATGTTATCTATGCAAATAAAAATATATTAAACCACAATTGTTTAAAAGTCATGTATAAAAGACTAAGAAACAAACTATAAATGATTTTTATTTTATAAAATTTAATTAAATAGGTAACAATAGTACAACAATAATATAAAAAAATTTGTATAGTACAACAAAAAATATTTTTTGTTTACATAATTAAGCCGTAGACATAATTTTTTTAATACATTGAAGAAATATAAAAAAGACGTTTTTATTTGAAAGACATTTTTAAAGAAGATAAAATTAGAAAAAGAAAGTCTATTAGTAAAAACTTAAGAAAATTAAGATAAAAAATCGCAGGCTCCAATTGGAATAGGACTTTTTTTAAATAACTTAACTATGAGATTTTATACACTGAGTTATTACTAAAAAACAATTTAACATTTGTAAGAATTAAAGGTAAAATAATTTATCTTTGTAACCATTCCATTGAAAGTAAAAAAGCTTGTTCCCAATTTTTCCTTAAATGTGCTTTAATTTTTAAAATATTTAGCAAAGTCTATAATTTGTAGGGTGTTTAAATACAATTTTGAGAAACATTAAATCAAATAATTTAATACTTTATTAAAAAATAAAAATTTTGTTTTTGGAAAAAAAATTTTAAAAATAATAATGAAACTAATTCTAAACAGTTTTTTAACTTATTTAGGAAATATTTTGCCAAAATTTCTTGCGGCTTTTTTGCTTCAATAATTGAACTAGCAAAAAAATATATAAAACAAAACTTTACAAACGGAAGGGACCTTTTTGAGATATTGTTAATGGTTCTGTGCAATATTTAGTTGACTCACTTTTTTCGTCTTGTTTTAGTTTCTGTTGTGTTTTTATTGATGATTGACATGGCAAATACGTTGCAACAGAAGAGCTTTGAAGGTGTTCACTTTGATAATGGTGTTCATGCAATATTGCTTGTGTTGAATTAGGCGCTAAGTCTAAATTTTTGTTATTATCAGAAAAGGACTGAGATATACAGTCCTTACTACTAGCTTTTTCGGAATTTATAAATTTTTGTGCTACTCCTGCACTATAAAAAGCAACTTTTTTTGCAACAGAGTTATTTAAATAGCTTGATGATGAAGTCAATAATGAAGAATAATACGAGTTTAAAGGTCTGGTTATGGTACAAGCATTAGTTGTAATTGGGATTACAGTTGAGGATTGACGACGAAATGCAATTGAGCGATTTCGCTGACGTTGCCATTCTAATTGTTTTTGTAACATTATAATTTCTGAATCTTTCATTTTCATTTTTTGCTCATAATTTTGCTCACGTTGATTGATTTTTTTTTCTAGCTAAAAATTTATAACTTTTGTAAATTTATAAATTTGTTATATGACTAAAGTCACTCAAAAGTTTGAAGAACATAAAAATTTAAGTGCAATTATTTAAAAAAAAACACATAAATTGTAAGTGAATGTTAACATAAAGAAATATAACAGATAAATGCCTAAAATAATTTTTCTTAGCTTTCCTAATACTGAAAAAAGTAAAAAGTAATTTTAATTTTTTTTGTATGAAAATATTAAAAAATTAAAGCAAAAAGTTGTCATCAAAACATTTTGTGTTACATAATAAAAAAAGATATTTTATTTTTCTTTATCTTTTTCGAAGTTGTATTTAAAATTACTAGATTTGTATTTTTTTCTTTGTTGAGGGAAATTATTAATTTTTTAATACTTTAATCTATGGCAAAAAATGTCTAATTTTTTAAAATTTTTACTAAGCATTATAATAAAAAAAAATCTCAAAACGCAAATATCTAAAACATTATAAAAGTACTTTTTTCTTCTTGGAAATTAAAAAATATTCTATCAATACAAATGTTTTATAAACATATTTTAATTTGTATTTAACATAACGTATATTTTCATTTTGCCTTCCTATCTGTTTAATAAAAAATGTTACTGGAAAAGGCTAGCATGTCTCAAACTAGAATTACTTTAAATATTACTTTTTTATTTTAAGAATACTGACCATATTTTAAAAAAACTTTTAAATGTTATATTACAAAAAATTTTTATATAACTTTTTTTAATACGCAACATTTAAAATAAATTTAATTTAGCAAATATAATTAACTTAAATTTGCCTTAAAAAATTTAAAAAAGTTAAAAATTCTTAAATAATTGAATATAAACCTGTTGTTTTGTTAAGTTACGACGATGTAATTCTGCTGTAAGTTGATTGATTTGCTTTTTAAGATTTGGCTCACTTTGCGCTGCGTTTTGTTCATTACTATAAACATTTGTTTGCTCTAATTGTCTAACTTGATTTTGAAGTTGTGCACTTTGACGATATAACTCTGCATTTTCTTTATCCATTTCAACCAATGATTTTTCAAGTGCATGTCGTTCTTGTGTTGTTTGACGAACCACTGATTCTACTCTACGTTTTTCTGTATCAAGCTAAACTTTTAATAATGGTTAAACTGACAAGTAAATTAAAAATAGACATCTAAAGGCTTGTTAAACAAAAAAAATTATTTGATTATATAAAACTTTTTAGTAAAGTTAAACTTAAAATCAAAATATTCCATGCATAATTCATTTAATAAAATTCCTTATTAAAATAGCAAGTTTTTATAACACAAACCGTCTCTATTTGATCTTTTAAAAATTGACATTCTGTTCGAAGATGTTCTACTTGTGAATTAAGTTCGCGACGAGTAATATGAAATTTTTGTATTTGATTTTTAAGTTCTTTTACTTCAACGATAAATTTTAGCCGTTCTGTTTGTAACTTTTCAAGTTCTTTAATTTTTTCTTGGTTTGACAATTCAAATTCACGTATTATCTAAAGTTTATTAA
>JANSTW010117108.1:0-17106 GCA_027564275.1 Diadocidia ferruginosa | reverse complement strand
TCCATTTTTTTAAATGATTTCCAAATGATTTCCACAAGCTTGTCCCATGATTTCCAATAGTGGTTAACCCCTCGCAAAATTCGCTAAAATATTCTAATATTATTTGATTTTCATTTAATGTGTATGTGCGTTTTTATCGATATTCTTATTCAGGGTCTATTACTTTTATTTTGTATAATAATAATAATAATTTGCCACTGCAACCCGATTAGAGTCTTGGGCTAAACCATTATCACTGTTTAATCTCATTACTAGGTTCTATCATGACAAACCGTTGTTTTTAATGTGGAATATTGTCAGCATATCGCACCGGTATATATTGTTTTTTGGTAATCAGTGAGTGGGTTTTACACTATATACGAGGAACCCTATCTGTTGGCGTCATATAGGCGGACAACGGCTTTAAGTGACTTGCACTGGCCAAAATGAAATCGCTTTTAAATTAACACCGGCGAATGAAAGGTGATAACCCAATGGTGAAAAAAATATTTTGGCCCTACCGAGCCTCGAACCAACAACCTCTTGATTGCAGAGCCGTGACGTTACCCACTGCTCCATACTGGTTATATTTTTGTATTATATTACCCGATAAATTACAGTAGTATATCTTCATGACTAATAATTATTTGATATTTATGGTTATGCGGTGAAGTTGTTGTTATAATAATAATATAATGACAATATTTAATATATTTTAAAGGTAATAGCACGAAATTATAAAATGTGACAAATATTATTTTTATTTAATTAAAATCTAGTTATTTATTGTGATTTTAAATACATTCCGATTGCACGAAAGACTGCTAGTGATAAATATCGGAAGTTTTTTTTTATCCTGCTTTTATTCTACTCAAATGTCCACAAACTTTATACCTTGACGCGAGTATATGATTAGATCTGCAGATCTAGCAATTCCGCACATTAGCAAACATAGCCTATATTGCAATGACATAAAAATATATTCAAATCTTATATAAAAACTATATTTAATCATTTACATATAGAACTAAAATATAATATACAGGTAAAATTGTATTAATATTTTAAATCCCTTAAAATGGCTGTCGGTAAAACTTTTGTATTTATAGGAAAAAAAATGTGTTCCTAGTAAATATATGTAAATGTTTAAACAACTAAAAGAAAAAAATTGCTAGTTCCTTATATATTGTATTTTCAATTTATTAATTCAAATTAACTGTCTCCTTGACTTTCCTGTCTTCGGGACCATCTCTGACGCCTGCAGACGGTTTAAATACGATTAACGAATTCAATATACCCAACGACTTCAATTCCACAGACGTCCCTAATAATACAGATCTGCCGGAGAATAAATAAAAAATTATTATGTCACTTAATGTTACAGATCAGTATTCTTGTAACACGTGAATGTATGAGTGCGCTACCGATCAAAGCTCTTGTAATACTTGCAATATATTGGAGGTAACTCTCAATATTATTGAAGTGACTCGATAGGGCATGTTAAACGTCAAAAATATATATGTATAATAGCAACAATGGCCGTCTTAATGTGAAAACACAACAACAATTTACATTGATTTTTCACATTAGGCACTAGCGCCATGCTTCATTGAACTAAAATTGAACATGCCCAATTGGCATCGAGTCACTGACTAAATTATTATGCGCAATGCGCATCGACATGCCTTTTATATTACAAATGGAGGGGAAACTTCTTGACTATATTTAAGCATATCGCACACCTATAGGCGACAGCAAGCGATAGCAAGCAAAACAACAACAAATATTTTTTTATATTTGTTGTTGTTGTTTAGTATGTTAAAACTGACTCTTTCAATCGCGTCGCGCTGCGCCTTTTCCAATCGCTCTAGTGTGCAGGATATCCTTTAAGGTCAAAAGAGGGGACAAATTTAACCTTGTGTAGATTTTTGTATGTAGTTTAATTTCGAACACAGTGGGACACATATTTTTCAACTGATTACCCCCTCGGCAGAATATATGCGTGGATTAATTTTAAACTCTTTTTCAAAAACTAACAAAACAAAAATTACATCAAAATGGTTGCCGCTATTTTGCGAAATTAAACTTTTTTACTAATATTTCTTTTTTTTCGAATCCGTTTTGAAACAATTTATTTGTTTTTAATCGATATAATCGCGTAATATATGGCTTTATTGGAATTTTTTCTTATCTATTGAAATGTATTAACTTTATAATTAAAAAAAAAAGAAAATTTTAATGCGGCAAAATCTGTCAAAATAAATACGGCGAAAATTGTTAAAATGTAAACAAAGATAAAAAAGCGCTGCTGATACTCTCTGCGCCGAGATTCAAACTGAATTAGTGCCGAGAAATTTTCTCGATGTTAATACGGCAGTAGCAGCAGCTGACGATTTCAAATTTCTAACCTCAAAAATAACAGTTTTGGTGTATTTTTTTTTTTTCATTTTTTTACAATACGAATTGTGTTGTACAGAATGGCAAAAATTATTAACTAAAAATAAGGAAATCCAATTTAATAGATTCACAATTGTAAAAAGTGGGTAAAACAAATTTATAGAGAAAAATATGGTTTTTTTAAATGTAAAAAATACACACACAAATGTCTTTCATATAATATTTGCGGTTATGTGGTTTGTTTTGCTACTGCCCTATTCATTTTTCTTAATTACCGCAGAAAAATTCAAAATGAAATAGTGACCGTATCAGTCAACTGTGTTTTTGTGAAACAAATAATGAAAAAAAATATCAAAATTTGATCGTATATTTGTCTTTTCTAGGTCAATTCCCATATTTTTGAAATCAAAATGATTGGTTTTAAAACTTAAATTTATAGTACACAGTTTTCTCCCAATCGATTCAAATAATTGTTAGTATAATTTTCAATTTTTGGTTAAAATCATCTCAAGAATCTGTTTATTCGAGCATACCTTTTCTAATAAAGATGATTTCGTATTAATTGAAAAAAAAAATCGTTAAATTTGTGTATAAAAAAATGGCCCAAGTACAGCACACACTTACAATTTAAGAAAATATAAAGCGAAGGTATGGCGGCGCGTCGCACATATATTTTGAGAATAATATTTTAATTAAATTATAATATAATTTGATGAATAACAAAGTTATAAGCAACAAATTTATATCACAAGAAAAATCAATGTTGCATAAAGCAATTATAAATTTTATTACATATTATTTTTCGTAACTACTAACTATATACATCTTTGATATATTTAACCCATTAAAGCTCGCAGCAGTAGAAATCTGCTATTTTACTTTATTAGAGTACAAAGTTTTCGACCTATTTCGCCCTTTTATAAGTTTCGCTCTATTATTTTGACAGATTTCATCTTAAAAAAATTCGCTTAAGCTTATACTACCTATGAATGTTCCAATTTCGGCCATAATTGAAAAAAAAGTTCAGGGAACATGTTTTAGAACTTATATTTTGTTTTCAGTCTATACTACAAGTGATAAAAAAGATTCATAATTCATACGTCTAAACTTGAGCGAAAAATTTAAAGGCGAAATCTGTCCCAAATAATAAAGCGAAATCAGAAAATATAAAACATAAAACACGGCGAAAATTTTACATTATCAAAAATAAATAAATTGCATTTAGATTTGATATAAAAGTTTCGCCTACAACGGTATCGAATACAATGCTCAGGGTTAAACACATTTGATGGACCCTAAAGAGTTAATGAAAACATCTAACTGGTATGAAAATGTTCACTAATTCAATTTTATTTATCTCCAATTATAGATTGCACAAAGAGCTCTTGAGGCATTCACCGAGCTAATTGGTCGACTGGGACAAGATTTTAATGCATATACGC
The DNA here is from genome assembly GCA_027564275.1 of Diadocidia ferruginosa. Classification (NCBI taxonomy): domain Eukaryota; kingdom Metazoa; phylum Arthropoda; class Insecta; order Diptera; family Diadocidiidae; genus Diadocidia; species Diadocidia ferruginosa. The sequence continues at coordinate 13,288 of JANSTW010117108.1, read as the reverse complement.
CGACAGTGCTGCCACATGTTGTGGATCGATTGGGCGACAGTCGTGACACGGTGCGAGAAAAGGCTCAACTTTTGCTGCACAAATTAATGGAAAGTCGCGTATTAACACCGCAAAATCTATTGGACAAATTAACCCATTGTTTTAAGCATAAAAATTCCAAAATTCGTGAAGAATTTCTACAAACTATTGTGAACACATTAAATGAGTAAGTTTTGGCGTTTCGAATGTTAGTGAAGCACCTCATCAGTTGATTTTTATTTTTTTCTTAGATACGGCACACAATCGTTATCATTAAAATCCTATATTCAACCGATTGTATCTCTGTTGGCTGATCCAACGTCAACAGTTCGTGATGCCGCAATACAAACATTAGTCGAAGTATATAAGCATGTTGGTAAGTGTGTGTTGATTGGGGGATGTGAATAAGAATTATTGACTTTGTATTTTCCGCAGGTGATAAGTTAAGAGTAGATTTACGTAAAAAAGACATTCATCCAAGCAAAATGGTTGTGCTAGAGCAAAAATTCGACGAAGTACGAGCCGATGGTCTGCTGTATCCGTCTGCACTGCAAGCGGCCATTACAATGGACGAACCAGACACACCGTCTGTGGCGGCCCTAAAAACTCGTCTAGTTAAACGGACACCATCGGCCAGTGCACGAAAACCACAATCACTGGACGTTTTAGGATCAGGTTAGTTGATTTTCGAAGGGCATTTATTACAACCTTGCTAATCAAAAATGTTTCAGGTGATGCTGGTGCCGTTACGTGGGAAGTATTTGAGGCCTCTTTTGAACAAGTGCCAACACTAACAGTATTCAGTACACGAGAGATGGAGGACAATTTAAAAGCTTTTAACACAATAATCGGTGATAAGAATATGGATTGGGAGAAACGTGTGGACTCGCTAAAGAAAATTCGCAAATTGCTAATGATGGACGCCACATTGTTTCCGCAATTCTTTAAGGACCTGTCAATAGCATTTTTAGACATTTTAAAAGAATTACGATCCCAAGTAATTCGAGAAGCTTGCATAACTATTGCTTTTATGTGCAAGACAATTAAATCGAAATTAGACACATTTTGTGTTTACATTTTGCAAGAACTAATAAACCTGGTGCCAAATTCTGTGAAAATTATTTCCTCATCCGGCACGGTTGCGTTGAAATTTGTCATCAAATACACGCACGCACCCAAATTAATACCAATTATTACTCAGAATCTCATGCAATCGAAATCAAAAGACATTCGCTCAAGCCTTTGCGAAATTATCGGATTGTTGCTAGAGGATTGGTCATCCAAATCAATCGAAAGATTTGCCACAAATATTCGCGATAGTTTAATTAAGGGAATTTCCGATGCTGACAATGATGCTCGAAGGCATAGTCGAAGGTTTGCGACCCCACTAAAGTTGTGCGAAAAATAATCTAATAATAATTTTCTAGAAATTTCTGGTCCTTTAAACGTCATTTTCCCGAACTGGCCGATCAAATGTACTCGTCGCTGGATCCATCTGTGGCCAAAGGTTTGGACCGCGAACGTGACCTGATGGGATCAAACGGTACAGCCTCAATGAGTGCTAGCTTACGTGGCAGTAATTCTAGTCTTAACTCTATGCCTGGTAGTGTGATAAGTATGTGTTGTTTTGTTATGTTTTGTTCGGAATATTGTTTAATTGGCATGACATATGGTTAGGGATATATCTTTGAATACTTCAGACTTAGACTCTCCAGAGTTTTTTTCGTCAAAATCAACCAAAATACTTCAAAGCTTAACAATTGCAATTTAAGCTATCAATTTCTTATTTAATCGATTTTTTCAAAATTTTAACGAAGGTAATATTGAAAACTGCTTTATTTTCGTTTTCAATGCGCATGACGTCACATGTGATGAAAATATTTTACCTAGCAACTACACCAAAGCGATTTGTTACACAACTTGATCCATGAAGTCAAAATTTTAAATTTAGTTTAATATTTGTTTATGTGTATCTTCAAATTTGTAGTTTTAGTTCTTTAAACTAATATGCAGTGGTAAGTTTGACCTATTTTTCGAGAAAAAAAATCTTTCACCAAAAGTTCGACAAACTTTTAACAATTTTCTATAAAAATCGGTCAAACCTTTTGCTGTATTTTAGTGCAAAGACCTAAAAGTACAACTTTGGAGATACATACAAGATAAATATAAAAAATTGGACTTTATATATCAAGTTATAGAAGCTAAAAGACAAAAATTTGAGCAACAAATTGCTCTAGTGTAGTTCCTAGGTAAGGTAAAAAATATCTATTCGTAGGATCTGTGACGTCAACAAGAAATTTGCTATCTGCGCAATAATTTACATGACTGATAAATTTATTAATACCATGAGCATCTAGTCATATTCATAATCGCACTGTTTAAAATGCAATTAAAACTTAACCCATTAAGGCCGAGAGCAAATTCTCATAAACGAAATAAACGAATACATATTGAAAAAAATAAGTTTAAGCGCGTTTTTTTTTTGTTCAGTTATTAACGTAATCGTGCTGTATAAATTTCAAATTAATTTAAATTTAACCCATTAAGGCCCAGCAGCTGCTTATCGAGAAACAATCTATAAGATTTTGGAATTATAAAATTATTTGCTTTGTGGCAAATAATAAATTTAATTGATTTTTTTTTAATAAAAAACACTAATTGTTTCAAATAAAAATTTAAAAAAAGCAGGTGTTGGGCTTTAATGGGTTAACAAAAAATCCATATGATACAATATAACAACATAAGCTACAATTTATCGCGAAAATTTTGTTTTGTTTTTGTTTATTATAAAAGAAAAATGTGTGTTTTGTTTTTGTTAATTGTTTATAGAAAGGCGTTTGTCATCCGGGCTGCGGAGTCCTGCCACGGCAAATCCATCAGGTAAAGAGAAATTATATTTTTTTAATATTATTATTATTTGTTATTAGAATTATTAAATTATTATTTAAATCCTACCACCACCACCGTCCAATTAAAAACAAAAAGATGTTTGTATATTGTATTGATATTATTTTATTTATTTAAATTGTAACAATTGTTTTGTCTTTAACTTACTTCTAATTACTTTGTGCTTTCGTTTGGATTATGGTAAACAAAAATAATTAAAATAACAGGAAGTACAAGTACAAGTACCGAAAATCTGCTAAATGTTCAATCGAAACTACACAGAGCACCGTCGCTGCCACGATCCTATAATCGTAATCGCAGTGGCATACCGGTGGCAAATCGTGAACCTCCACCACCGCCTCCGCCAAGAGGTTGAAGAATTATATAAGAAAATTTAAAACTTTAATTTTAATAATTTTTTGTTGCTTTTTTGAGAATTTAAAATAATATTTTGAATTTCTTACAGTTGGTTTTAGAAGTATTTCGGCCGTTGATTCGGCAGCAGCTCAGCGAGCTCGTGCCAGAGCTCAATACTCGAATTTGGCTCGTCTTAAAGTGACATCGGGCACGGCATCGTTGCGTAAGTATTTTATTTTTTTGCTTTTTTAATGAAATTTCCCTATTTTTTAAGTCGCGGGTTAATAAAACAAAATTATTATTTTAAATAAAAATATATTCCTGATGATATCCAATAATACGTTACCGAAACGTTAGTAACAGAAATAAATTGTTAGCGGGCGAGTGGTAACAAGCACCTGAAAAAATGTTGTTCTAAAATGACTTCCAAAAGACTTTAAAATGATTTCCATAAGACTTCTAAATTACTTCCAAAATACTTCCTAAAGAAATTCTACACCGACTTCCAAAAGACTTTCAAAGGATTTCCAAAAGAATTCTTCTAAAAAATTTCAAAGGACTTCCATAAAACTTGCAGCAGACTTCCACAAGACTTTTAAAGGACTTCCGTAAGACTTTTACTGAACTTCCAGAAGGATTTCAAAGGACTTCCAAAAGACTTGCAAAGATCTTCTATATGAGACTTTCAAAGAATTGCTTAGACTTGCAAATGACTTTTATAAGACTTCCAAAATACTTCCAGAAAACTTCCAACAGACTTTTAAAGGACTTTTGTAAGACTTTTACTGAATTTCCAGAAGACTTCCAAAAGTCTTCCAAAGTACTTCCATAAAACTTGCAGCAGACTTCCACAAGACTTTTAAAGAACTTCCGCAAGACTTTTACAGAACTTCCAGAAGACTTTCAAAGGACTTTCAAAGGACTTCCAAAAGACTTGCAAAGATCTTCTATAAAACTTTCAAAGAATTTCTTAGACTTGCAAATGACTTCAATAAGACTTCCAAAATACTTCCAGAAAACTTCCAACAGACTTCCACAAGACTTTTAAAGGACTTTTGTAAGACTTTTACTGAATTTCCAGAAGACTTCCAAAAGTCTTCCAAAAGTGTCTTTTAAAGGATTTCTATAATATTTTCAAATGACTTCGATAAGACTTCCAAAATACTTCCATAAAACTTCCAGCAGACTTCCACAAGCTTTTTAAAGGACTTTTGTAAGACTTTTACTGAAATTCCAGAAGACTTTCAAAGGACTTCCAAAAGACTTCCAAAGGTCTTCCAAAAGGCAAGTTTCTTCCATAGTTAAGTCTTTTAAAGGATTTCTATAATATTTTCAAATTACTTGGATAAGACTTCCAAAATACTTCCATAAAACTTTCAACAGACTACTACAAGACTTTTAAAGGACTTCCGTAAAAATTTTACTGAATTTCCAGAAGACTTCCAAAAGTCAAGGGTCTTTAAAAGGATTTCTATAATATTTTCAAATGACTTCGATAAGACTTCTAATATACTTCCATAAAACTTCCAGCAGACTTCCACAAGCTTTTTAAAGGACTTTTGTAAGACTTTTACTGAACTTCCAGAAGACTTTCAAAAGACTTCCAAAAGACTTCCAAAGTACTTCCAAAAGGCAAGTGTCTTCCATGTTCCATAAGACTTTCAAAGAATTTCTTAGACTTTCAAATGACTTCCATAAGACTTCCAAAATATTTCCATAAATCTTTCCACAGACTTCCACAAGACAAAGCACTTCAGTAAGACTTTTACTAAAAAGAATTTTAATAAAACTTTCATATGACTTTAAAAAAGATTTCCAAGGATCTTTCAAAGCTTAGTATCCCCGCTTAGAATTATTTTTTTTTTAATAAAAGAGATAGACACAAATTGTTCCATTATTTATTGCGCTTTATTAGAAAGAGATAGAGAATGTTCATTTTAACAAAAAATCATAGATTCTCAATAATAATTTCAATTTTTATTTGCCTTAAAATGCTTAAATGTGAATAATAAAAGAGGGACATATGGCACAACAAGGTACATTTCTTTTTTAATTGAATCTATATGTCACTCAATTTAGTTTTAAATTAATCACGCACTCGTTTTTTGTGATAAGAATAAAAAATAAAGATTTCCCTAAACAGCTCGGTCGAAAAAAGTTATTGTCGGACAGCAGCCAACCACTCCGCAACAAGCATCACCCGAACACAGAGCCGCAAGTCGACGAGCCGGAGTCACGCAATCACAACGTAAGTAAACTACATTTTTGTCATGCGCAGCTAAATCATTAAACAAATTCCATTCAAAATTTAATATAAAAACTTTTTCATTTAGTTAGAATATTAATTCGGAAAAATTATAAAATAATTAATAAACTAATTTAAAATTGAAAAAAAAATTTAAATTCATGTCACTATAGAAAAAAAACGTGTATGTAGTGGTGCCGGTAAAATAAGATCTGAGGGGGGGGGGGGATTTTTTTTAATTATTTGGAAATAATAATTAATAGTCGATTTATTATCGCTACCTACCTAAACCTCTTTACCTTTCAGGTACCACTTTAATTAAAAAAAAACATTTATTTCAATCTTGGGTTCTGTACCCCAATATTAATGTCTATAGTTTCCAGCATTCAAATACAGTTAAAAATTTTTTTTTCTTTTTTTTAATCTAAATAAAATAATAATTAATTAATGTGTAAATTCGGAATTTATTTTTTAAAATTTTTGAGGTCTCAATTTTTCTGCCAACCTCCCCCCCCCCTATCGGCGTCACTCCGCCTTTTGTTTCATTGAAGTAGTGTATATTATATGGTAATCAAAAACGTCGATATCAAATCACTATCACTTAATAATCTTAGACATTTTTACAAGTCATCTTCCTTCACCCCCCTCCTCATCATTTGAAGGGCTTTTTATTTAATCTTAAATATAGATGGACATTATGTAGAAACAATAATAAAATTAAACAATTTCGGCTATGGGTTTTATTAAAAAAATACTATAAAATTAAGTAAACCTAATAAATGTTAATTTTTATTAACATTTCAGCGAAAAGAAGTTAATAATAAAAAAAATTAAACCTTCCACACAACACGTTCTACGCACATTTTATTTGGCCGCAAATTCAAAATTTCATTCGTTTTATCAATCCGAAAACACAATCGATCGCTATATAGCTTAAGTGCAGTTTGAAAATTATTTTTAATTTTTTTTTTTTTAATAAATTTGTTAAAATATATTTTTTTGTTTTGTTTCATTTTGTCTCTTTGGAAACTAGAATGGAAAAAATTGCAAAATATTGCTCTGCTAATTGTAGGCAAAGTGGCGTAAGTCGAATTTTGTTAATGGAAATTATCGTATGCTTTCGGATCTTTTCGGTTTATCTATAGACACAATACATATATAAAACCAAAAATACCATCAATAACGTATCATGAAAATTCATTCTTCAAATTTTTATTAAAAATTTCGACTTATGTCACTTGGCCTTGTGAGCAGAGATTTAAAAAAATAATTTACAAAAAAATCAATTTGATTTTTTCTAACAAACTTAGCCGCATCGAGAAGTACGTCACCGTCGTCTAGAGCCTATTCACAATATACGGCCTATCGTAATACGGGCGCTGTGCCGAAAAAAGCATCAGGCATTCCAAGATCATTGGCCAATTCGAGAGAGACAAGCCCAACCAGGTTGCTTGAATGAAATTCGATATTTATAACATTTTCTAATTATTTTACTATCTAGAACAAACATTAGTACCATAAAACGTAATATCTATTCAACGCACAGTCCACGACGACCAGAACGTCCACCGATAAATCCAACACGACCGCCAATTTTGGCACAGAAAATCCTGCAGGCTAGCCGAGAGGCCGAACATGCATTAGCCGATGCTTTGGTATAGTTGAAAAGAGATTTATTTTATTTTCTGCTAATTTTATCGATTTTAGTCACCTGATGATTTTGATTTATCTGCTGATTTGGCACGCTTAAATTTGAGCCGAAAAATTTCACGAGACGAATCTGACGAAAGCGAAGCATCGTCCGTATGCTCTGAACGAAGTTTCGATTCTTATCGACGAAATGATGTAATTTGAAAAAATATTTTTGTTTTATTTATTTTAAACGAAATCTTTCAGTCTGGTTCATGGAATGGATCGAGAAATAAATTGGACAATCGACCATTAATCGAAGACATTGAGTCGATCATTTACTATTGTTCGTCAACACATTGGGCCGAACGAAAGGATGGCCTGATCAGCTTGACCCAGTACTTGTCGGAGGGAAAAATGTTAACGTCACAACAATTGCTAAGTGTGCTGGATTTGTTTCGGAAAATGTTTATGGACAGCCATACCAAAGTGTATGCCCTCTTTTTGGACACTGTTAACGAACTCATTTTGGCCCATTCGGCCGATCTGCACGATTGGCTTTTCATCCTGTTGACTCGACTGTTTAATAAATTGGGCACCGAATTGTTGACCTCAATGTTTGGCAAAATATGGAAAACCCTACAGCTGGTTCATGAATATTTCCCTTCGGAATTGCAAATGAAAGTTGTTTTTAGGTAATTTTATTAAAGGTCTAGAATGTTAAAAAAAAAACTAATTTGATTTCCGCCTTTCTCTAGAATATTGTGTGATGCGGCTCAAACACCAACCAACAAGACAAAAGTAGCTCAATTAAAATTTTTAACCGATTTATGTACAACCTATTGCACGGCCGCCGAATTTCCAGCGCAACAGAGCACCTTGGACAAGGCCATACTAAAGATCATTCAAATGGCCGGCGACCAGAAGAGCTTGGAACTGCGAAATAATGCTCGTGAATGTATAATAGCCTTGTACAATTGTAATACACCAAATGTAAGAGTTGAAAATGTTGATTTTTTGGAAATTGTGAATTTTATTTATTTTAATTGTAAATTTTAGATGACAATGTGCTTATCGAATTTGCCAAAGAATTATCAAGAAATGGCTAAATTAATTATTCAACAGAATTTACGAAAAATTGCGTCAGGTTAGTTTTATTAATTAATCCAGCTTTTATCTCCTTTCCTTGCTATTCTCTACAATTTCTCTTTTACATTCTCTTCTTCCTTATCTTTTTCATTCTGTTCTCCCTTCTCTTCATCCTTTTTCGCTTCTTCTTTTTTTTCCCTTTTTTTTCTTCTTTTGTTTCCTTTCTTCTTCCTTCTCTTCCATCTTATTTTCCTTTTATTTTCCGTCTCTTTTTTCTGCTATTCTGCGTTTCTTTCTTATTTCCTTCCTTTTTTCTGCTTTCTCTTCTTTCTTCAGTTCTTTCTTCTTTGTGTTCCTTCTATTTTTCATTCTATTCTTCCTTCTGCCTTTATTTCCTTCTTTCCTTTCATTTCTACTTCCTTCTCTTCATTCTCTATTCTTCTTCTTTCTTTCTTTATTTCTTCCTCTTTCATTATCTTCTTCTTTCAATCTTTATCTCTTTTTCCTAAGTTCTATTCAGCTCTTCTTTCTTCTCAGAAGGGCCTTCTCTTCTTCCTTTCCTTCAATATTTTCATTCATCTCATTTTCCTTCTCTTTTTTCCTCTCTTCCTTTTCTTCTTACTTTTCTTCCTTCTCTCCTTTCTTTTATTTTTCTTTCTTTTCTGTCATCTCTTCTCTCTCTCTGTTTCTAGTAGTATTTCTTCTTTCTCTTCCTCTCTTTTTCCTTTTCTTCTTGTTTTGTTTCTCTTATTCTTCCTTATCTTCGTCTGATGTTCTACATTTTCTTTCTTCTTTCCTTCCTTTTCTACTTGCTTCTCGTCTGCCTTCTCTTTTTCTTCTTTCTTCTTTCCTTTGTTTTTTTTATTATCTTCTTCCTTCGCTCTTTATTCTTTTATATATTCTTTTTCCTGCTCTTCTTATTTCTCTTCAGCTATTCTTCCTTCTCTTTTTTCTTTTCTTCGCATTCATTTTATTTTATTTCTTTTTTTCTTTCTGTTTTTATATCTTGTACTTTTCTTCCTGTCTCCCTTTTCTTTTTTGCGATCTCTTCTTCTGTCCCTTTGCGTTCTGGTTTTCCTTCATTTCACCTCTTCTGCCTTTTCTTTTTTATTCTATTCTTCCTTCTTTTCTTCTTCCTTCTCTTCAATCTCATTTTTCTTTCTATTTTTCCTTTTCGTCTTCTTGCTATTCCACCTTTTTTCCTTCTTTTTTCCCTCTCTTCCTTTTCTTCCTTCTTCTTCATTCTTTTCTTGGTTCTTTTTAATTTTCTTTTTCCTTCGCTCTTTGTCTCTTTTTTCTAATGTTTTTTCTCTTCAGCTTTTCTTTTTTCTCTTCTTCCTTTCCTTCTCATTCATCTTATTTTTCTTCTCTTCCCTATATTTTCTTCTTTCTCTTTTTCTATCTTGTATTTTTCTTCCTGTCTCCCTTCTCTTCTTTTCTTTTCTGTCATCTCTTCTCTCTCTCTTCCTTATATTATTTCTTCTGTCCCTTTGCGTTCTCGTCTTCTCTCTCTTCATCTTTTCTGCCTTTTTTTTATTCTATTCTTCCTCCTTTTCTTCTTCCTTCTCTTCCTTGTATTATTTCTTCTGTCCCTTTGCGTTCTCGTCTTCTCTCTCTTCATCTTTTCTGCCTTCTCTTTTTTATTCTATTCTTCCGCCTTTTCTTCTTCATTCTCTTTAATCTCATTTTTCTTCCATTCTACTTTTTCTTTTACCTTTTCGTTTTTCTGCTATTCTACCTTCTTTTTTTCTGTTCTTCCTTCTCTCGCTCTAGGTTTATTAATAAAAAAAATCAATTTATTTCAGGAACAAATAGTCCTTCATCGCCATTATCGTGTTCGAGTCCTAAGCTATTACTTAGTCCCCACCAACAGGGGCCGTTTAGTTTGCAAAATCATTCTAGTAAGTGGAAATAAGTGAACTTCTTTCAATCAGAATTTATTAATTTTAATATTTCCAAAATAAAGGTCAACAAAGATCCAGACAATCGTCGGTGGAGCATAGCGATCAGGCGGCAATGAATACCGAAGAAGTATATCGTAGTTTACATAAAACTACAGCCGAAATACAAAACTATAGTTTCGAAACGAAGTTGGATCGTGATGCAAACAGTAAGGATTCGGGCATCAGTCAAATGGGCGACCATCAAATCGATCATTTTGGATTGGGCGGTACAAATGCGAACGGGCTAAACGGTCATTCGATGCTGACGTTTGAAAAGGAAGACTCGTGTAATGGCTCGAAGACACAATCGGCCACCACAACCGAATCGAATACACCCGAAAATACCGTACGATTGGACACGATTGATTCGGCCAATCATAAATCGCACGGTATGCGGCATCTGCCCATCTGTAAGATTATGGAAAACGGTGAAGTTATGACAGAAAGTAAGATTTTTACACATTTCGGCAAATAGTTTCTAATGTTTTTCTCTTCTAGCGGGACTAACCGAAACCGATATTATTCGTGCCGCAATCGTATTAAACTTAGACACACCAGCCGAAACAGTAATTCAAACATTAACCAATTTAAAGGCGTGCATTAAGCACGGCAATTGTGATTTACCGATAAAAAATTTCAAGTGAGTTTTATTTTGGAAAAATTGCATTTGAATTTTCTAATCATTTTTCTTCTAGAGCAATTATGAAAGTTCTGCTGCAATTGTCTCTGCTTGAATCACAATCCACAGACATTATAATTGTTGTGCTGCAAACGTTGGCCGTGATAATGCGTAGTGAGATTATGAAACCATGTTGGTCGAATTTTCTAGAATTATTACTAATTAAGTTTATAGATTTCTATAAATTAAGAGAGGTGAGCATTTGTACTTATGATTTTTGAGTTTCATAATTTCTAAATTTTGTTTGATTTTAGGTGTCACGAGAAATCGACGCAATTATACCGAAAATTGCCGAAACAATACCGGTCGATGCGACGATAAATATTTTAAATTCAATTATTGCAACCGGCGAGTATCCGTTGAATTTATGTGCTATTAAGATATTAACCGAGCTGACACTGAAGCAGGGTACACAGATTACCGATATGCATTTAGATTGTGTTATGCCGAATATTGCTAAGGTGAGTGTGGACCTCGAAAATATTTTGGAAATCTAAAAAAATCTGTAGATAAGTAAAATATTCTTCAATTATAATAAAATAATTAAATTTGCAGCGAACCGACGACATTCAATCGATGGTTCGAAAGGCAGCCGTATTTTGTATTGTAAGACTTTATAATGTATTGGGCGAGGAAAGAGTTCGGCCGAAATTTTCCCTATTAAATTCTAGTAAAATAAGGTAAATTTATTTTAATTAATTCAAAATAAAAAAATAACATTCTTCTCTCTCCTCCACAGACTCCTTAATGTATATATTGCAAAATCTCAAAGTAAATCGAGTGCATCATGATCGAATGCCAAGTGATTGATGGCGAAAGGACGAATATTTGCCAAAAAATTCCGTAAACTAAGTAACAAAATGATTGGCGTTATTCCAGAGTAAACAGAAAAAACTTTAGTGAATTAATTAAAAAAAAGACCGATGACAAAATACCTTAACTTTATGTATGGATGAAGATGATGGCGATGAGCATAAACAACAAGCAAATAACTTTGAAAATAAAAATAAATTAATTATTATTATGTATATGTGATGAAATCAATTTTCTTTTTTTAATTTATAATAATATTTAAAAAATAATTTTTCCTCTTTTTTATATATAAAAAAAATAATTTGTTTTAAACAAAAACTATATATATATAAAAAATGCGCTTTCATGTATATTAAAAAAAGCAAATAATTAAAAAAACCCTTTCCCAGTATAACATAAATGAAAAAAAACAACAAAATTGCATTTGTAATTGCACACACACACTCACTACACACACACACAGTAAATTAATACTTTATTTATTAAATTAATTACAAAAAAATTTGGGTTTTTTAACAAAATTTTATTATACATATTTTAAGAGACATGTTTTGGATACTTTTCAAGAGAAAATATTGTAATTCTTTAGTAGATAATGAATTCAAATTCCAGTAAAATTTGAATTCATTAGAGTGCGTTGAACAATAAGTTGGAAAATTGGGCAAATAGTTCAAATATGCCAGGAATTTTACACGTAAAATTTAAGTGCAAAATGCTTGGCATAAGGCAAGCTACACTAAATGGACAAAAATTGTATGTAAATTGCACTCGAAAATCAATTAAAACGACCGAAAAATTGCACGTTAAATGTACCTAAGTTGCACATACAAATTGAAATTTGAAAGCTAATTCCGATGCAATTTGATTACAAATTACGTGCAATTTGAATGCAAATTACGTGCAATTTGAATGCAAATTTTGGTGCAATTTACATGCAAACTCTGGTACAATTTAAATGCAAATTACGATGTAATTTGATTAGACAATTTTGAGCCATTTGAATACTATTTTCAGTGTAATTTGGATGCTAATTCGAATGCAATTTGAATACAATTTTTGGCGTAATTTGAATGCAATTACCAGTGCAATTCGAATGCAAATTTCGGTTCAATTTTGAATGCAAAGTTCATTGACATAATTTTCCCTAAAATAGTACGGTACCTTCATGTAAAATTTGATTTCTAATTCCATTGAAATTTGAATTCCGATTTCAGTAAAATTTCCGGTTCAATTTTAAATGCAAATTCAGATGCATTTTGACTGCAAATTTCAATGACATAATTTTCCCAAAAATTGGAATTTAATTTGCTGTAAAGTTTAAATGCAAAATTACGGTCCAACTTGAATGAAAATTACAGAAATTCAAATTATATGTGCATTTTGAATTCAACTTTCAGTGCAATTCGAATTCAAATTCCGGTTGAATTTTGAATCACACAATTTTCTCCAAAATAGTTTGGTTACTTCAGGTAAAATTTGAATTCCAATTCCTGTAAAATTTCAATACGAATCCCAGTAAAATTTGAATTCAAAATCCGGTCCAATTTGAATTTAAATACCAGTAAAATTTGAATTCAAATTCCACCATTCACATGTGGCAATCCCATTTGTAGCATTGTGTTTAGCGAC
>JANSTW010116997.1:0-17111 GCA_027564275.1 Diadocidia ferruginosa | reverse complement strand
AATAAGTAGTGTTTTGGTCCTCTTCTAAAATTTACAAAAATGCACATACGAGGTATTGAAGTTCAACCCTCGAAATGTAATATACCAGCATATAGTGTAAGTCAACTAAACACTACTCCCTGCCTTTATATATAGAGATATGGGAAAACGCACTAAAATTTGAACACAAAAAACTTTTTTGTGCCTGGTATTTTGAGGACGATGAGTTTTTTTTTAAATCAGACCACCAAAGAAACGACAAAAAATAACCCAACAATTGGAGCAATTCTCCCTAAATTAATGCTTATATACATTAAAACTCCGCATAATTGATATTCAAATATTTTAAATACTTACGCTTAGCATCACATTTAGTTGATAGAGACAGGACCAACGTAATTGCTATTAAAACTGATACAATCTGATGCATATTGACGTCTGAAAAAAAAAATAACAAACACTGAGGGTAAATTATTTAAATTGTATTTCTTCTAAAATGCAACATTAATCCTTAAAATAAAATTTAATGAAATTGCATTTTATCGTAACATAAAATGTATTTTAGTGAATAGACACACCAAGTAAAATATTTAATAAATTTCCATTTTACAATTTTTACCTAACATATGCAATTAATTTTATGAAACATAATTTTGGAACTGAAAAATTTATTTTTAGCCTTTGTTTTTGATTAAATGAGATCAGAGATTTCACGCCATATATAAAAATAATCCATTTTCCCTGTGGATCTATACGGCGAATATTAGAATGATTATACTAATATATTAAATTCAAAATTAAGGTTCAAATTTTAATAAATATTTTACAAAAAATATTTTTTTTAAATTATTATTTCATTATATTATAAAGAGTCAAAGTCGTAGGTACACCCGAAAAAAAAGAAGATTATTTATATATAATATATATATGTAATCTCTAATATTAGATTCTGTTTTCTGTACCAATCATATAACAATATTAATTAAGAATGAAACATATATGTTCTATTAATTTTTGTATGTTTCGATAATGTTTTGTATACCTCTTCAGTATTTTAATCTATAATAAAATTTTTCATAAAACGTATTGTGGAATAATGAATTTATTTTGTTTTTGTTTTTTAAACTACTGTTACTTTTGAAATTATATGAATTATATCTTCCCTATCACTAGACCACGTCAATTTATTCTAATAATAATCCTTAAGAATTATTTTTTAATGGATATATTATTTTTTAAAATAAAACCTTCAGAACTAAAAATTGACTTTCGGCTCATCAGTACTAAAATCATTTTCGAAAAATTAAAAATTACCTATATATTTCAATAATTTTCACACTGATTAAAAATAATTATTTTATTTTCTTCAACACTGCAATTTTCTGTTTCACAATATCACTAATTTTCCATATATATAAACGCACTAATATTAATATTTGCTCCTGTTGGCACCTTTAGATCAAACGAATGAATGAATGTTTTTAGAGATGCATACTAGGCTTTATATAGAAAGTACGTGTTGCTTTTGGAAAAACAAAAAAGATTTTTCACATTCAACTTTATCTTTAAAAGAAAATTATATACAGACAGAGAGATAGAGATAAAAAATGCGAAAATTGTGCGGCGGTGTCGCAGGTATTTTCTTTAGCACTTTTCCACCTATATGTATATTATAATATTGTATATATATATAGACTATAGAGAAAGCCAATGATGATAGTCTATTATAATATCTATGTTACCTTATCAGTACAATATTGACATTTATAATAATGTATACATTGTGTTGTAGTAAAACAAATCTCATAATAGAAAAGAGTTGTTTACCACTCATATTAACCAAATTAATGTATAATATTCTTCGTGTATTATATATATATATATATAGGTATATATAAAGTCAATGCTATCATAATAACCCTTGTGAGTTTTTCCTAAATATTAATTAATAATTTATATCTTTTTTAATTATGGAAACATTAATATTATAAATATTTTTTTCCAGATTTTTCTATGATTGGCAGGTATGATTATTATTTTTTAAATGTAAGTAACAATGCAATGCACATTTAATTCCCTAGAGAAGTTCTTTATAGACTGAACTACAAATAGGGAATATAAGGTGTATATTTATGTATCTGTTACTGATCTTTTCTATATATAAATTGAGATTTATGTTTTGCATATTTGTTTTGAATAATTTATGATTTTTTCTTCTTCTATACAAATTTGCATAAATACAATAATTTATTTAAAGTTTACAAATTATTAAATGATAATTAGAAAGAAAATCCATGTAAAGCCAATTATAAATTTATAAAATCAAACTAAGTTTTTTATAACAGTTTGTATCACAATAATATATAAAATAGTATAGTTTCTTTAAGTAATTTTTTTTTTAATTATTATAGAAATATTAAAGTTCATATTAAATTTGACATTTTCTTCAAGCAACTATATATACTCTATATACGGTCATGTTCAAGTTTTCAATATAATTAAATTTATGCACCCGGGCAAATAAAAATCATAAAATACATCGTTCATATAATAAAAGATAGAATATTATAATCTTTCTTTCTCGTCATCGCGCATCGTGACATTATAATTAGATTATATTTCGAATAATAAAGAAAACAACAAGACGTTTCACAAACAAAAACCACTTAAAGTATATACATAATTAATTTAATAATATAATTTCTATAATATGTAGGCAAATTAATATATACATTCAATATTCGCATCTTCGAATAATTAAGAATATTTGATTTGTTATGTTTTTTTGCGTGTAAACTAAGGACCTTATAGATTTTTTAAAGGTTCGTTTTTGTAAATTTCGTTAAGGGCATCTGACGGCAAAGTAAGGGGTAACTTTGGTACACGTTTCAGCACTCATCTTTTGATGAAATGTTCTTATTTTTTTATTATTATAGATAAATGGAATAGCAAGAGGCTGGAAAAGCTGCTTTTTTGAATTTTGTTGTTGTTATTTTTTAATATTAAAAAAAAACAAAATGTGAACTTTAGTACATATATTCCAGCAAAATATTTAGATTAAATTTTAATTTTTTTTTATTTAATTATTTAAATAATATTCATACAAACATCGTGGAAAAAAGTTTTTTCTCAAATTTGATTTTATAAATTAATTATAACACTTTTTCTATTAGCCCGACACGAAAAAAATAGGATTTTTTTCTTTTTTTAAATTATTTGTACTAGTAGTTCTGGTACCCACCGTTAATCGCCACCTGTCTATGTTATAGAGCCTTAACCAAACCCTGAACAATAAGCCGATTTTTTGTCCCTTCCCGCGAAAAAAAATATTTAAAAAATGGCTGATTTTCAGGTAAGGCTTTACTATTACGACCACAGCAACACTAAAATTAACCGCTTTTTTTGTTTATTTACATTTTAGACATTTTCGCTATTTTGACAGATTTCGCGCAAGCCGACTACTAGAGTAGTTCTTTTTCTCGACACATGTAGCGCAATTCAAAAATTGTCAAGGGACATATTTTTGTACTTATAGTGTCTTTCCCTTGAACATTTTTGAATTACGCTACATGTGTCGAAAAAAAACTACTCGTAGACTTGAGCGAAAATTTTAATGGCGAAATCTGTCAAAATAATTGAGCGAAAATTGCTTAAGTAAATAAACATAAAAAACGCAAAAATGTACTCTATCACCACAGAATAAGTATAGATAATTCAGAATCTGTCATAATAAGAGAGCGAAAAATGTAAGCGGGAAAATTTTACACTACCGAAAAAAGATTTTAGTATTGCCATATAGAAATATGACTGATTTTAGTATTACTGCGGTAAAAATATATAAAAGTTTCGCCTGAAAATTAGCCATGTTGATTATTATTATTTTTTTCCGCGGGAAACTACGAAAAAATAGGTTACTGACATATGTAGGTGTGCTTATAGTGTCCTTCCCTTGAAAATTTTTGAATTACACTACATGTTTCGAAAAAAAACTATACTCATAGACTTGAGCGAAAATTTTAATGGCGAAATCTGTCGAAATAATTAGGCGAAAATTGCTCAAATTTAAATAAATGTAAAAAAGCACAAAAATGTACACTATCATAAAAAACATGACTGATTTTAGTGATGATGCGGTTAATTTTAGTGTTGCTGCATTGTCATAATACATAAAAATCTCGCCTGACAAGTGACAGTCATGTTTTTTAAATATTTTTTTAATAAATATCTTTTAAAAATAATAAATTTAATTTTATAGTTTGCAAATAATTTATTTTTTATTACAAGAATATAGGTATATACTACTAATAAAATGTGTGTGCGCTTCAATTACTAACTTGCATATTTGCCAAAAAAATTAACAAACTACTAATAAACAAAATATTATATATTCAAATTAACACTTAAATATTTTGTAAATAATTTAATCTAAATGTTGTTCTGTTTGGTGTGGCTTAATATTTTTTTTATTTTTCATATTTTTTATTTTTTGAAGTTTTAACTATATTATATAGAGCATTTCTATCTGAAATTCTTCGCAATCTTTTGGTATGTCAGTCGAAATAAAGTACAATGCCATCTATTAGAAAATTAAAGAAACTCAACTGTATTATCGACAAAATGATGGATTTATAATATAATGGAGACGGAAAACAAAATTATTAGAAAAGACAGTACAAAAATAGGTCCCTTGAAATTTTTTGAATTACGCTACAATAGTGGTTAAAAAAGAACGACTCAGAGCTATAATTAATTTAGACTTGAATAGAAAATTTGCTTAGATGTCAAAATAATAAAGCGAAAATTGCTAAAATGTATTTAAATAAACGCATAAAAAAGCGGGAAAATTGTACACTATCGTCTATCGCAAAAATGCCTGATTTTAGTGTAATTTTTTTTGCGGAAAGGGACAAAAAATCGGTCAAGGGTTACAGTCCAATTCGTAAATATGTTCTCCAAAATTTTACAAACAAACAAAAATCATCAAATTTCTCCTAAATTTTTTTTTCAACAATGGTTAAATCTTTAATTTTAATTAAAAACAATAATGTTTTGAATGACAAATTTTAATTTTCTAAATGATTTCTTGAGCCAAAAATTTTTATGGTTTAATTTGGCGAAAGTCTTTGTTTTATAATTCTGATCAAGTGTAAAAAATCGTGTCTTTATATTTAATATATGCAATACGTGTTACTGATTTTGTTGCTGCCCTATAAAAAATCAACCACTCGCCACTGATCACAGGCCGCACACAATGACGTCATATGGCTGTGTTGCGGTGCTGGAAAAATAATATTTTCATAGTTAACAGCGCTTGATACTGACCTACAGTGATTAACGGTGAATTGCGGAACTACTTGTACAAATAATGAAAAAAAAGAAAAAATTCTTAGTTTTTTCCTGTCATAGAAAATTTTTAAATAAAAAAAATAAAAATTTTAAATTTATTGAACCAATTTTTCTGAAACATGCACCAAAGTTTACTTTTGTTTTTTTTTATATTTAAAAAAAATCAAAAAACTAAACTTACCCCTTGAATTAGTATAATTAACTTAAAAAATTTAAATTTCAAACCAAAAATGCTCTATCAATATAGTTTAAGAATCAAAAAACTGGATTAATTTTCAATATAAAAAATGTTTGCATATCCTTAGTAATCGATCAACAGCAAAGCGGTTTCTCAAAGGACGTTTGCCGCTCAATGGTTGCCATGATGGACGTCGATGGATCTGGTAAATTAGGTTTTGAAGAATTCAAGACATTACTTAGCGACATTGCCAAATGGAAAGCCGTCTTCAAGCTGTACGATCGTGATAATTCGGGACATTTAAGTGCATTTGAATTACGCGAAGCCCTCAATTCGGCCGGTTATAAGTTAAATAATAAAATTTTAAACGGTTTAGCACATCGATACAGCAGTCGTAACGGCGAAGTGGCATTTGACGATTTTATTATGTGTTCAGTTAAGATCAAAACGATGATGGGTAAATAGAGAAATTGATTATAATTTTGTTTTAAATAAATTTAATTTTCTTTATTTTGTCTATAGAAATTTTCAAAGAACGTGACGTTGATGGTACAAATATGGCAACGTTTAGTATGGAAGAATGGGTTGAGAAGACGCTTTATTCATAAAATAAATAAATAAATATTTTAAGAAACGTTAACACAACCTTTTTAACAATATTCTCAAAAATTACTATTATATGAATGGCTTTTACTATAATTAAAATCAGGGTATCATTCAAACATTTTTTAATAATAATTTTAATTCGAACAAAATAATCATCGCATAAATTTTGTATGAAATAAGTCAAAGTTTTTTTAAGTTTTTACAGTGGCGCCTGCCATTTTCCTTTTATCGTGTTACCATCGAAAATCATGTAAATGTTTTTTTTTAATTTAATTTAGATTTATTTATCTAAATACTTTGCGTTTTAAAAGAGAGTCAGTTAATATTACTTTTTAATTTCATTCATATTGTTTAATCATATTTAAAACTACAGTTACTATTTGTAATTATATTAAAAATCTGTTTAAATTTTCTTTTATATTTTTTTTATAAACAATTAAATAAATAAATTGCATTTTCACAAAAAAAGGTACCTATACCCTACGATTAAGATCAAATGCGAGAATAAATTTATTGTACCATTATCACATATTATAATTATATGTTACTTCCATCAAATAATATTTAATTATTTATATACAATTTTAAAATATTTTTTTAAATTTAAATTTTAAAATATATCAATCTTAAATATTTAACATATTACTTACTTTGGCCGGTATATATTTAATATTTTGAAAATATTTATGAACAATTTAATTAAAATATTACGGCTTTAGATTTTTTATTAAAATTTAAAATAAAAATAAATATTTTATTAAATAAATTCAAAATTAAATGTAAACTTAAAAAAACATGTTATTTGATAACTTAAAAAGAAAACTCAAGAATCGATTATAACTTCTAATTTTGTACTTTCGTATCCATAAAGTTAATTACCTTTACAGCGCTTGATACAGACCTACAGCGATTAACGGTAAATAGCACAAATATTGTAAAAAAAGAAAAAATCCTACTTTTCTCGTGTCGAACTCAGAAAAATTGTTATAATTAAATTTCAAAATAAAATTTGGGAAACAACTCGATTCCACGATGTTTGTAAATTGTTAAATTTATTGAACCAATTTTTCTGAAACATGCACCAAAGTTCACATTTGGTTTTTTAAATATTAAAAAATAACAAATTCATAAAATGAATCATCAATCTTCCACTCTCTTAATTTCATTTATCAATGCCAGTAAAAAATTAAATATTTTATCGAAAGAAGATGCCTCAAACGTGCATTAAAGGTACCCACTGCATTGGTATCAGTAACTCTTAATAATTACTCTCGAGTCGACCAAATAAACAAGACACTATCACAACACAGTTAAATTTTTTAGGTTATGATACAATCAAGCTACAAAAAAGAAAAAAACTAAATTGGCAACAATTTTGTTAACATAACCTAAAAGTTTGTTTATTTTGACATTTTATATAAACGTTTCGCCTGACAATAGCCATGTAGACTATTATTTTTTTCCGCGAGAACCTACGAAAAAACAAGCTTCTAACATAGGTGTGCTTTTATATAGTCCGAAATAATCTGTCGTTATCTAAATTATGTTTCTCCTGCCACAAAAGAACTGTATACCTCTTCGCCACTGTCTTCGATTTTCAAATAACCTCCATTCTGCACAACTCCATCTATCTTCTAATAGCTTTTGTGCCCACCTCACGATACCGCATTCACTGCACTCGCCGCGCACATACACTTTTTGCGACATTTTACCGCGCTCATTCACCCCACATACATACACACAATCAAACCTACTGAAGAAAATATTTTTTTTTTGCCAAATGCCATTCCAAAAATAAAAATAAAATATTCCAACTAGAGAAGTTCGGATTTTTTGTGCTCGTGCTGGATTTGAATTAAATAACAAAAATAGTGGCCGAAATATTCCGAATTTTCGTCCAAAAATGTGCGTCAAACATAGTTAAGCCGTCGAATCCAAGTTTTTAATTCAGAATTTCGGGTTTTTATTGTGGAAAAAAAAAGTTAAATCCAAAAATAGGTAAAGTGAAAAATAAAATAGTTCAGATTTGGGTGCTAGTGTGTGTGTGTGTCGCGTCGCCATATCGTGCGGCGGCAGCAGTAGAGCAGGAGAAAAAAAAACTTGCGTGTGAAAAAATTGTGTGGCTGGCAGCCATTTTAGCTCGGCAAAGTGTTGTAGCTTTGGGTCGTCGTGTGTTGAATGGACATTTTTTTTGTAAGAATTCTATCGATAATGAATTTTGTGTAACAATCTAACAATCCGAATATCCATTTTAAATGGGTACAGATTACGTTAAACCCAAATTTAATGTAATTAAGTGCGTGCCAAGTGTGTTTTGTGTGGTTTTTGTATATTTAGTGTCGATGAACGATTACGGTGAATAATTTTCTTGGTTTTTCGGTCGATCCTCTGCTGCTGCTGCACACAAGAATCATCGGTGGTGTTGGTGGTGCAAAGGAAAAAAAGTCAAATATTTTCGTAAAAAATTAAATCGGAAATAAATTGTAGCCCTAAACGAGGATACTGTGGCCAAAAAAGATCCGCGTCAATGGACAAAAAATCGTCTGCAGATACTAAACAGTTTGTGGAAAATTAGCCATTTTGGCTCTTCTCTGTCAGCGGACGACCCCCAGAAAGAGGTACATAAAATTCCTACAACACAATTTTAATGCTTTCTCTAAACTATAAAAGACAAATTTCAATTTATAGGAAATTATTGCCAGTTGTAATAATTTTTACATAAAATTAGGCGTCTTTATTGCCAAACGAAATATTTGAGAAGTGGTGGCTCCTGCGGAAAAAACATTAATTTAAATCAGAGCATCTTCCCCAAAATGTAGCTGCTGCTTTTTGCTGCGCGATTTGTGTCCTTATTATTTTTTTAATTTCATTTTCTTCCTTGTTTTTTTTTACACAAAAGTTTGTCGGTGTATTACAACAACAACGCACGTATGGGCTGCAACCCAATTTCTTGGAATGACGAAAATGATCCAATTTCTTGAACGTCCGTCAAACAAACTGCTAATTAATCATATCGAGATACCGCAAATATTTACCAAGTAGTTTGTTGTAAAAAAAAAGAAAATACGGAAAATTGTATGACGTCGATTTTTGTTCGCTTTTCAATTTTATTTTCATTTTATGAGAAGTCGACGACGACGTCTTCTTCTTTGCGCTAGAGAGGCAAGAATATGTGTAGCATAATATTATTTTAGTTAATAATAAATTAAAGTGATGAGGTGTTGTTCTATAATTATAAAAATATTGCTACAAAAACAAAAAACCACAAGAAAAAATTCTAAAGTTAACCCATTAAAGCCTAACACACATTTTTTTAAATTATTTAATTTTAATGGAATTTCTGGGTGTTTCATTTAAAAGAAAATGTTTTAAAATTTCAGAAACTCTTCTATTAGTCGATCAACTGCATGCAAGGGAAACCCCGAGGGGGCAATCAATTGAAAAATATTTGTCCCAGTGACTTCCATTACTTCCACATGACTTTCAAATAGGTTGTCCCAGGACTTCCATATGTGAGTACCTTCTCGGGGAAACCACTAGAAAAAAATGTTGTCCCATTAATTTCTGATTTCAGTATTTATCTGCCCCATAATTTCCATAAGTGACCTCTCGATGCGACCTAATGGGTTAATATTATTTACTATTATTTTTTTATTTGAAAATGTTCATTTGTTTGTTACACCTTGGAAGTATTTTGCTACTTGGTGAGACATGCAAACGTGCATTTATTTCGGCATTTATTGTTTAGAGACGTACGTGTCACATTGAATAATTTGCCTGAGTGCAAATTTGTGTGTGTCTCGGTGTGTGTACATCTCGGAGTACCCGGCAGCAGCAGCTGTTGTGTATTATGATTTTTATCTCGATTTTTATGCTTTTTGGTTGCAGCCTTTACAAATTTGTGCTTGGAAAATTTTGATTCCGCGTACGAGACGATTGGATTATAAAACCCATGGATCATCAAAAATATAAACGAGTAGCTGACAAAACTCCCAAGTCCTTTGATATGGTCAATGAAAACTATGGTATCTGATAGAAAAAAGGCCGAAATAATCCTTATACTCAGTCGCTTTGGAGTAAAAGGCACGATGATGATTCGTACAGTCCAATTGTAATAGAGAACAATTGAAAATTAAACTTAAGTTTTGATTTCCTTTCCGGTAGAGGTAGAAAAAACTATTGCTTTTTGGCGAAAAATCGATTTATGGGAATTGCAAGATTAGACTAGAATTTATCTAATAGAAAATTTGTATGGAGAAGTACGAGAAATTTGTAAGAACGAAACAGCGGCTTAATCTCGGGCTTGGTTAGTTGGCAACCAGACAAGATTTCTAAATGATTTTTGATTTCCGTAATTTTTTTTTTAAATATTTTCGAGATTTCTGGAATGATTTCCGTGATTTCTAAAACGAAGAAGAAGATTTCTGAGCGATTTGCAAAATTATTTCTAAATTCCGATATTTTTGGATTTCTGAGAGATTTCGCCGAAATGTTTTCCGTGATTTCTGAAACGATTTTCAAGATTTCTGAGCCGATTTAAAATGATTTTCGTGTTCTTTGAACATATTTTCGAAATTTCTGAGTAATTTCCGAAATAATTTCTGTGATTTCCTGCTCAATTCTCTGATTTCTGAATTGATTTCAAATTTCCAGAATGTTTTCCGATATTTATGAGCAAATTTCTATGGTTTTAAGAAATTATTTCTAAACTCATACCCTTGATCCTTGATTTCAGAAAAGATTTTCGAAATATCGTGAGTAATTTCCGTGATTTCTAAATCAGCTGAGCTTTTCTGGGATTTTCAAGATTTCCGAGCGATTTATGAAATTATTTCCGTGATTTTCGAAAATTATTTTCAAGTTTTCTGAGCAATTTCCGATTTCCGTGATTTCTAAATTGTTCTCTGCACCATTCTCTGATTTCTGAATTGATTTCCGATTTCTAGAATGATTTTCGACATTTCTGAGCTTTTCTGAAATTTTCAAGATTTTTGAATGTTTTATGAAATTATTTCTGTAATTTCGGAAATGATTTTCCAGTTTTCTGAGCGATTTCCGAAATATTTTACAATTTCCGTGTTTTGTGAAATTTTTTCTGATCGGTTCTTCAATTTCTGAATTGATTTCCGATTTCTAGAATAATTTCTCGATAATTTCCTATATTTCTGAGCTTTTCTGAGATTTTAACATTTCCGAGCGATTTATGAAATTATTTACGTGATTTCGGAAATAATTTTCAAGATTTCTGACCGATTTCTGAAATATTTTCCGGTTTCCGTGTTTTGTGAAATGTTTTCTACTCGGTTCTCCAATTTCTAAATTGATTTCCGATTTCTAGAATGATTTACGAGATTTTTGAACTGATTTCAATGGCTTTTCGAAATGATTTCTTAACTCATAGTCGATTTCTGATCTGATTTCCGAATATATTGTTTTTAGAAAATATTTTCGAAATTTTCGAGATTTCGAAGCAATTTCCGAAATGATTCTCAAAATTTCTGAGAAATTCTGATTTCCGTGATTTCTAAAATGTTGTCTGCTCGGTTCTTTGATTTCTGAATTGATTTATATAATTTTTTAAATAATTAATCGTTATTTCCCGATCGTTCGTACATGATTATCGTAAAGCTGGAAGCAGAATGCACGTTTTAGTAAAACACCAATAATGTCAAAATAAAGTTGAAATCACTTGAAAAATATTTGTCTCATTGACTTCCATATTTAAATGTCTTACATATGGTTTCCATGAATTCCATCTGACTTCCATTACTTCCATCTGACTTTCATTTGACTTTCATGACTTCCATGACCTCCATGACTTCCATATAACTTCCATGACTTCCATAGAGGTTGTCCCAGGACTTCCACATGTGATTGCCCTTTCTGTTAAATCCAACCATCTCTCTTGGAAAATCTACACAATTCAAATGAACAACTTCATTTTTCTGCAAGCAAAAAAGAAATCCCTGCAACTATATACAGTAAAATGATTTGGCAAATTTATATCCACAAAAACTCAACAAAAAACCAAACAACTTGTTTAAAATTTTCAAAAGCTTGCCAAAAAAGAACCCCACAAATTTTTGGCAGTTTTTATACTTTCTCTCCGCACTAGTAATATGTATAGAAAATGAAAAACTTAAAATCGATTTCAACCCGCCAGACATATTAATTATATTTAGGCGAAAAAAAACCCATGTATCTATAAAATATTATGTTGTGCACACAGCCAACCCCAACAGACTTTGGACAAAAAGACATTTTTGTTTTTCATATTGAAATTCTAGGTCATTTAACTTGCGCTCTGTACCTCCTATAATATAAAGCAATATTTACATTTGATTATCTGCCGAAA
Organism: Diadocidia ferruginosa; assembly: GCA_027564275.1. NCBI lineage: Eukaryota > Metazoa > Arthropoda > Insecta > Diptera > Diadocidiidae > Diadocidia > Diadocidia ferruginosa. The sequence continues at coordinate 4,647 of JANSTW010116997.1, read as the reverse complement.
AAGACACAATTTGTGAGCAAATGAGATAATTACGGAGCAAACTAAATTAATTTTATCGGCAGAGGAAAATGCAAATATTTTCCTTTTAAATATTTACAAGAAAAATTATCAGGAAAATATCCGGCCATGTATGAGATGAGGCGAGCATGTAGCACAAAGTACATAATATATCGAGGGGGGATATCACTAGAAAATATTGTGTCCCATGATTTCCGAGGGGGTACTCACTTGAAAAATATTTGTCCCACTGACTTCCATATTGAAATGACTTCCATGACTTCCATATGACTTCCATGACTTCCATGACTTATCTGACTCTCATATGACTTCCATGACTTCCATATGACTTCCACTTAACTTCCATGACTTCCATATGACTTCTATGCTGGCTTCTATGACTTCCATGTGACTTCCACATGACTTTCATGACTTCCATATGACTGCCATGACTTCCATATGACTTCCATGACTTCCAACATGACTACCATAAGACTTCCATTACTTCCATGACTTCCATATGACTTCCATATGACTTCCATGTGTTTTCCATGACTGCCATGTGACTTCCATGACTTCCATATGACTTCCATGACTTCCATGACTTCCACTTGACTTCCATGACTTCCATATGACTTCCATGACTTCCATGTGACTTTCACATGACTTTCATGACTTCCACATGACTTCCATATGACTTCCATCGAGGTTGTCCCAGGACTTTCACATGTGAGTACCTCCTCGATGATTTCTGATTTGCGAAATGATTTCTGTGATTTCCGAAATAAATTGTTCCATGATTTCCGTAGGTGGTTTCCCCCTCGTAATATATAATTAAGATTAAAGGAAAACAAAGATAATATTGTGAAAATTTCTTATATGGGTAAATATTATTATACTATGAGAAGGTGTATAAGTCTAAGACAATAAATGTTATAGAACCGCACACACTCACACACAGTATATTTAAAATGACAATGAGCAGTGTTGCGGAGAACTTAAATATAAAACTTTATTTTAACCAACAACAATGCTGCATGTTAATGGTTTTTTTTTCAACAACATCAACCACATAAGAAAAACCATACAACAACAACAACAACCATTCTCAACTCAACGGTACTTGTTTGTTTTTTTTTCTTTCAAATTGTCATGCGGATTTATCGAATAAGAATTAATAAATGAAAATAAATTATTTATGTCTCAATTTAAATGTGTGCGTCAAAAAAGTCTATACATTTTGATTTATACTTTTTTATTCATCAACTTAAAAAAGTTGTCTTTTGCACAACTCTAAATACATTGGACAAAAAGTCTGAAGGAAGATGAGTGGTGCAGTGTAGTGGCATGATATGGCCAGACTGTCGCTATATTATGTGTTTGCAACGACAAGACAAGTTAAGTTTTCCTATATTCACAGTTTCTTGTTCTGGTGTTTGAACAAGTGGATTTAAAAAATCAATCCATTTTATTAATATATTCATTTAATCTAATCTCTAATGAGCGAACAACCTATACAATATTATTAATAATTTGTAATTTGACAGGAAATTGTACAAATCGAGAGATTAATAATAATTTAGCAAGAGTGCTAAACATTTCTGTTAATAACGAAGCGGCGATCGGATACAATCTGGTCCGACAGTTATTTATATTAATATAGAAAGGAGAGATGTCGTGCGTCCTCCGCGAGCGGTGTTAATCGCCCTCTTAATTTAGTTTTTAATACTTTTAAACTTGTTTTGTAAACCGTCCCTTCCTTTATTTTAATAAAGATTATTGTGGTAAATTGTACAAAGAAAGACATCGGCGTTGGTTATCTTCCCGATCCCTCCGTCATTTGGCCAATTTTTTACAATTTACGGTTTACAAAACAAGTTTAGAAGTATTTAAAACTAAATTGAGAGCAAATTTTTGTAAAACAGCAGTTTTGTACACTACAGCACATTTAATAATGACTTCTTTTGTCACGGACATTACACGCTTTTTTTAATAGTTACATAATGATCATTGTGTCCTTTACTTCAAAGCGAGAGAGCATAGGGAGCATTTAACATTTGTCCTATCTGATACCATGGTTTCTATTGATGTCACTATTACGACGCTATGATAAAACCGAGGGGAAATCAATAACGGAAATCATGGGACAAGGGTGCGGTAATCATTTCGGAAATCAGAAATCATTCGGAAATCAGAAATCATGAGACAACATTTTTGCTAGTGGTTTTCCCCTCGGATGAAACCTATCTTTTGGTATCATAAAGGCGGACCAAGGGCTTTTAGTGACTTCCGAAGCACCTGCGTTAATACGATATGCAAATCAGCGGCAGACACGCGAACATAACATAACAGAGGGAATGATACAAACAATATTGTAGAATCATTGAAATGTGTGCAACTTAGGTAGACTCCGAATTGAATACCAAAAACGATTATAAAGTTGACTCATGGTTAATGTTGCCAGATGTACTCCTTTCGGAATTATTTTACTGCTTTGGACCCGCTTGTACTATTTACTCCTGTCCTTTACGGATACGAAAGAAGAAGAAGCAAACTCCCTCCAAGCGTATCTCACTTATAAGACAGTCTGGAGACACATTTTTCAGGCTGTCTTATAAATTTGATACGATTGGAGGGAGTTTCTCCGGAGAACTCCGTGCACTCGCCATGCTCTCAAGACTGGGTCATGGCGGACAAGGTAATAAGTCAGGCTATGATTAAGTTGGCAATACCAATAGCCGGGAAGGGCCACATGCCCACATATACAAATGCTAAAAGTTTCCGACCTATTAGCTTGACCTCCTTACTTCTGAAGAGTATGGAGAGGCTTATCGACAGATACATAAGGGATGCCGCTTTAATGTGTCAACCTTTTCATTAACATGCTTACTAAAAATGTATAGTTTTACTGAAACAGCTCTTCACCAGCTTGTACAGAGAATCGAAGGGGCTGTGTTCCAAAAGAACTTTGCTCTTGTTGCTTTCTTAGACATCCAGGAAGCGTTTGATAATGCCACCTTGGATGCCACTGCAAAAAAAAAATCTGTGTAATAAAATACAGAGCCGCGCATCCATTCTCGTCCGCAGCACAGTGTAAAAATCTGTGTAAAAAAATTACACAGGCAATTCCTAGCTTCTTCGTACAGTTGGAAGGTGCTAGCTTTTATTGAAAAGACTGGCTGCTTAATAGGTTAAATAACACAAAGAGGCAGGGCACAATGGACAATAATGTCTTGAGTGCCCGTTTTCGCCCGTTTTATATAGTACTTGTGACCCTCTAAAACTTACTCCTTCAAATGCGATCGAGAATCGTGAACATTTTGTATGATAATGTACTCTTTGGCTATATTTTGACACATTGAGCCGAGCATTGAGCGTTACTTTATGTGAGTTTTGGTAATTATTTGACAAAAAATTTCGCTGCGCGGCAATTTTAGATTGTTGCTTTTATAATTCTCTCATTTATCTATGGTAATAAGGTTTTATACATTTAAGAAATAAAAAAATAAATATTTATCGACTATATTTTTTAGTGTTTTGAAAAACTTGAAAAGATTTTCAGACCAGTTAAGTGTACTTGTACTTCAACCGACATTTTATTGTAAAAACCTTATAAACGAATTGAATATTTATATTTAATGTAATTAATTTAATATGTTATTGATATTAATAAATTAATATAATATCACGTTACGTATTCAATTGATATATTACAGAACTTACCTCAATGCTATTTTTTTTATAGAAATATCAATTTGAAATTAAAAACAACAAAAAAACAATTCAGCATAACGATTTATTATTTGTGTACCTAAATAACAAACAAATTGTTGAAGTTGAAAATTTTAATTTAATATTTCGTAATATACCGCTATAGTTTATATACAAATCATAAGTTTATATATAAATCAAAATATTATTCAATAATAACCATTGAGAGCGAAAAGGGGAAATTGCCCAATAATTAGGTTTTCATTGGCAGTTAATATAATTATTGTATAAATTTATATAATAATATAGGGATTAGGGCGGATTAAGGACACTGCCGAAAATACAAACAACAAATTATTTTGGATTATTAATAGAATAAAATACGATGTTGCAAAGGTCATTGCTTCAATAAAGTCTAATGCTGTTGGTTTTGACAATATCCCATTAATTATTAAGTTGTTGTTAATGTGTCAAAATTGGTGTTCTCCAAGGTTCCGTATTGGGACCTTTGCTATTTCTGTTTAATATCAATGATTTGCTAAATATTTTGAAATTCTGTGATTGTCACCTATTTGCAGACGACTTGCAACATTTTATTTCTACTAATAGGGAGTCGATAACAAATAAAACTAAAATCATTAGTTTAGATCTGGCTTCTATTTATTTATGGTGTGTCAATAATTGTTAAATGATAAATCCAGTTAAATCCAAATCAATGTCTTATCAAATCTTTTATTATTTCGCTTTTCACATATTGTGACACAGTTTTCTTGTATGGGTTGGATCATGTTTCAATATAAATGATATAATTCATATGATCGATTTGTATTCCGAGTTCCGACTCTCAAGGCACGCTAACTTATCATCATCATCATCTGTTCCTTTACTCCAAGACGTGGGAGCATAGGGCATCCACAAATGTCCGCCATCGCACTCTGT